>PVJI01004549.1:42914-107172 GCA_004026765.1 Micronycteris hirsuta | reverse complement strand
ATTAAGATCCGGTGGCAGACAGGACCAGGTGAAGGAGATCAGCAAGCCAGAATTTTTTAAGATACACCTTTGCCGAAATAATTCCCATCCCACAGACATGATCCACACTTGCTCACACAGGAGTCACACGGAGCTGTGCTCAAAACGTGTATATTCTCAGGACTGTGTTTACACACGTGTGGAGATTACTGCTACATACAATGAATCTGTTTAAATGAAATAAAAGTAAGACATCACCTTATAAACTACATGCATATGTAGAAATATTTGGATATGCAATGCCTATCTATTATTTTAGAAAGAACAATAATGTATATTAAGAGTTAAAAGGTAGAGAAGGGTGGGGGTAAGTATTGGAGAGGAAATGGAGAAACTGTACTTGAACATCAATAACAAATATGAACATAAAAAGAAAAGGTGGTCGTTTTACTCTCTTTTAAAGGAAGATATATGTCTGTAGTTTTTCTAAATACACTTATTCTTTAACTACTTGGCATTGTATGTTTGTCAGCTATTTTTTAAAGAAAAATACTATAAAGTATTTAAATCACTTAAATACTTTATTCGAATTTAGTGACTAGTACATTATGTATGCATAAACATAGATCTGAGACACAAAGATGTCTATACAATAATATCTATAGATGTCTATAGATGTTAAAAATGTCATAGTGCTCTTGAAGGCTAATAGAGGGTTCAAAAGAGCTGAAAGAAAAATGGCTCAAGTGAGCAGTCTATGCCACAAAGTATCCAAATTACTAAGTTATTAATAAAATATATAAATGAGAGAGAATGATAAATATGTGGATATTGTGTGATTATATAATCATGCAATTGCACATTCAAAAATAAATGTAAAACTTTTTTTTTCCCTCTTGTGTAATGAGTATGAGGGTTTCTGGTAGAGTTCATCCAATTCACAGAACAAAGAGATGCCCCTTAACCTGTTTCTCAATCCAGTCTCATCTGTACTATTTTTTTTTTTACTGTGTATATATTTTAGCTTCATTTTATATTTAGAAAAATTTGGGGCAAGTTGTAAATTAATATTTTTCCAAGATGAAATATTTGTGGGGGTGTGGCTCTCTAGGGATTTTGTTAGTACTGCATTAAATACCTTAAATTTAATATTATACATAGAAACTATCATCTATAAATATGTTAATTTAATGTAATAGCTAGGATCATGTTAAAAACCTCAAACTGGGTGTTTTCCTTCATACATATTAAATGTAATCTATTTTACATCATCCATATCAAGTGCAATTTATTTCACAAGCCAGTGCTTTAAATATTAAATTTTGAAATGCTTGAATTTTCAAATTGACACCATGATATTTCATACTATGGATGCTGTTGTTAATTCAAATTTTTCTGTCTTTTAGGTTACTAGCATGGTGTTATCAATGCAGCATTCCTCTTTCTGGCCAAGATGGAGGCATAGATAAATACACTTTCCCTCCTTGCACAACCAAGAAAAGGATAACAACCAATTAAAAAAAAAAAAAAAAAAAAAAAAAAAAAAAAAAAAAAAAAAAAAAAAAAAAAAAAAAAAAAAAAACAAGCAGAACTGCCAGAAAGTCAAACTGTATGGAAGTGCAACAATCAAGGAGTTGAAGAAACATTCATCCAGACTGGCAGGAGGGGCAGAGATGGGCAGCGAGGGCAGAGAAGACACGAGGCAAGGTGGCAGCTGGCAGACTGGGGTGGTGAGGCAGTGATTGGCAGACCAGGCAGTCTCACATTCGCTTGTGGATAAACTGGGAGGAACAACAGGGGAGCAAAACAGACCACAAAACCCAGGATTCCAGCACTCAGAACATAAAGCCTCAAAACCTGTGGCTGCAAAAATCTGTGGGGGTTGTTGTGGTGGGACAAACTGACTATCTCACTGGAGAGTCCATTGGAGGGGCCCACAGGGTCTTAGACATACACAAGCCCTCTCACCTGGAAATCAGCACCAGGGCAGCATCTGGAAAGGCACAATTTGCCTGTGGGAAGTGGTGGAAGTGACTGAAAGTAGGGCAAGAACGGAGCAAGTGCCATTGTTCTCTCTCTGACCCCTCCCCCACATACAGTGCCACAAGCATCCATGTGGGTTGCCCCACCAATATGAATGCCTAAGATTCTATCCCTTACAACATAACAAGTGCACCGAGACAAAGAAATATGGCCCAAATTAAAGAACAGATCAAGACTCCAGAAAAAGAATTAAGTGACAAGGAGATAGACAACCTGTTGGATGCAGAGTTCAAAACACTGATAAGCATCAAGATGCTCAGAAAAATGATTGAGCATGGCAACAAAATATAGGAAGCAGTGGAGGTTATACAAAGTGAAATAAAGAAAAATATACAGGGAACCAACAGTGAAGGTAAGGAAACCAGGACTCAAATCAACAATTTGCAACAGAAGGAAGAAATGATCATTTCAACATTCACCCAGAACAGAATGAAGAAATAGGAATTCCAAAAATGAGGAGAGGCTTAGGAACTTCTGGGACAACTTTAAATATTTCAACATCTGAATTATAAGGATGCTAGAAGGAGAAGAAGAAGAGCAAGAAAATTTAGTCTTCCTATAAAAGGAGATTCAAATTTCTCAATGAGAAACTTGTATATTTCAGTTACAGAAATATGTTATTGAGCAAAAATTTTGTTTCTTTGACCTATTAAAATATCAGAGAGTCAGGCATGTAGTAAGTGATGTCTTTAAGACAAAGATAATCAATTTTATTTATTTTAGCCTTCTTTATATTAATAAGTGAATCACAAAGCTCATTGCAAATTTTAATGTAAATTTAATGGTCTAATTAATATAAATTCCTAAAAAACAGAAGAAAAAAGTAGTTGTGTGATTAAAAGTGTTTGAACTCTAGTGAAATTTCAAATAGAATTTGGACATTCAATTATGGATTTGCTCAAAATATTTTTTTAATGAAAGTGCTTTATGTATCTTAAAATGCATGGCAGAGGCATGGTTTATTTTTCCTTTTTATTGAATGTACTGGGATGACACGGTTAACATGTGTACAGGTTCCAGGTGTACAATTCTATAACACGTGACCTGAACACACATCACATTGTGTACCCGCCACCCTCAGTCAAGTCTCTGCCCAATGCTACTCATTTTTAAGGTTAGAGGTATGCTTCTAATCTGTGGGGGAAATATCAATGAAAGTGTTTAGGTGGACCATCTGTAAATAGGCTTTACATGTTATTTAAAACGGAGCTTGCTTCTCAAGAAGTTTTACTATGTTAAACAGGAGTCTATCAATAGTTGGCCCCCTAATTCCCCTGCAAGATATAAAATAACTCAAAAACTATATACACACATGTACACATGTATATATACATGTATGCATATGTATGCATGTACAGATGTGTGTATACACATACATGCAAGTGCGTGTATGAAAATGCCCCATCCAAGTGCCCTGCCTTATAAAACATACCTTTTTGTGGTTTGTTTTTAATCTCCTGTGATGAGACCACCACACCTTGCTCATCTCTTTGCTTACCTACAGAGTTGAAAGTTGAGAAGAAATTTTTAGAGTTACACTCATTGGGGCACTCTTTTTCATCATTTGCTAATCTCAAAAGCCTGCTATCCCTGGGGTTGAATTTGGAAAGATGTAAGTCGGTTACCTAACACTATATTTTGCAATGTGTAAATTAATAACTTGACATTTCACAGCTGTTTTAAAGGCTGTGCTTTAAAGAATGAAATATCAATCACAAATATACATGCACCCAGAAATGTCAAATCCCACCCAGATGAATACCACCGCAAATTAGCAGCAGGTCACATTGTCCCACTCTCTTTCACCGGTGATTCATATCCTTCCTTTCCAGGTTAAGAGTTTCCCTGGGGAGGCTTAAACCTATTTTATACCTCATAGAAAAGATGGGTGGTGAGTTGCTTTAATAACAGAACATAGTATCCAAATGCTAAACCTATTTGTAAGAGGCAATGTGGTACAGTAAAAGATTAAAATAGGAGTTGAAATACCTGGATTGAATTCCCAAGCCTGTGCTTTAGAGTTAGTTGAACTCAGACCTCTTATGGCCTCAGTTTTCACTTCTTTATAATTGGCCTTGCCAATTTCACAGGATTATCTAAATTGGCGTGCTTGTCTCACAGGGATTTACACAGTTAGAATGAGGTCATAAATATTCCATTTTGATTTTTAAAAATAAGCTTAGAGCCCTGGATGGTGCGACTCAGGGAATTGAGCACCGGCCTGCAAACAAAAGGATGACCAGTTCAATTCCCAGTCAGGGCACATGCCTGGGTTGTGGGACAGGTTCCCAGTAGGGGGTGTGCTGGAGGCAACCACACACTGATGTTTCTCTCCCTCCTTTCTCCTCTGTTTATAAATAAAATACATTAAAAATATTTTTAAAAGTTAGAAAAATAAGCTTAGAGAATTACAAAGGAATATTCACATGCTGAAACAATGTTTTCTCTCTAGTTATGTATGCTTATGTCATGGTGTATACTCCATCAGGTCACTCAGGAATGACGATTTGTCTCACTTGGGAATAATTTAGTCAAATAAATTCAATGATTGAGTCCACATGAGTAAATATTAGCAAAAGACTGCTTAACTACATTCATGCCTAAAAGACTTCTCTCATCTTTTCATTAATTTTCATAATATAGTTCAAATTCTATATCTCTAATATGGCATTTCTGATTTTCAAGTAGTGATTGACCCCTGGAATTTTTTTTAGAATATTTCTGTACTTTTATAATATGTAAAGCAGGGGTGTCCAACTTGCAGCCCACAGGCCAAATGCAGCTCAGGATAGCTATGAATGCGGTCCAACTCAAAATCATACATGTACTTAAAACATTGAGATTTTTGTGATCACATATTACAATGTATTTAATGTGTAACCCAAGACAACCTTTCTTCTTCCGGTGTGACTCAGAGATGTCAAACAGCTGGACGCCCCTGCGAGTTTCTGTATTGTACTACAATTGGTTGTTGACTTAAACGTGTGCCTTCCTAACTACACTGTAACATACCTAAACTTTGGGAAGAGTGTTTTATTCAATTCTGTGTACCCCTGACACTGAGCCATGATCTTTATACATAGAGATTCAATTGAAACATACTGAGTGAATAAATAAGAAATAATCTTATTTGAGCTACAAAATCTAGGAATGATGCAGAGTTGTACTAATCCCACTCAGTCCTGGAACAAATCAATAAGTTTGACTTCAATTATCAATATGAAGGCTATTCTTGAAGAAATATATTCCACTCATTAATATACTAATCTAAATAAATTACATTTACTTGTTTAAGACCAAAAATTTTGCTCAAATTGCTATCAATAGTAACACTACTTCCTTAAGTAAAATTTTACCCAAACCACATGATGCAGAAAATGCATATTGTTATGTTCTAATATTTGTTGATTAATATGTATAGTAAATTTTTCAAACACATGAGAGAGGTACAAGAAATGTAATGAATTCATTAATGTTTATATTAGTTGTTTTAATTAGAATACATTATATGACTAGTGTTTACCATTACTGTTTCATAAATTATTTTTATTTAGTCTGTGTTGGAGTATGTGAAACAACTCACCAAAATAAAAATAAGAACCCCTTATTTATGTGATATTCAGAAAAGTCATACTCTAAGAAAATCATAACAAACTATTTGCAAACTTGGGTAGCAAGTCATAGATTCTCCAAAGAAACTATTAAGCAGTAAGTTCAATAATAACACATTCACCTACATAATTTATAAAAGTGCTTTGAGAATGCACAATTTTATTCAAATGGTATAATAAAATGAATCTACAGTCTGTGACTTCCTTCTCAATGGTTTTAAGTTACATGAAGGAGGGTGGCTTCATTGGTCAGTGCCCTCAGGAGTAGAAAAATGCTAGTTCTTGTTCTGGAATGAAATTAGCTTTACATAAGCATCTGCATACTAATACAAAATAACATCTTGTTTTAGATTCTTTATACTAATATACAATCAATTTTCAACATAAACTGATTAAATTGAATATTTCTGATACACAGTAGAACTTTGCTGGGATTCTTATACAGATTCAAATTCAAACATAGCAAAAGACTGAAACACCATAATTAAATGCAAAACCAAATTGGATTCTGAATGTTTATGAAGTTATAATTTCAAAAAAAATAGTATTTCTTTTTTTCCTGCACAAACATGATTTTAGACAGTCTTTCTCAGTTTCAGGAGCCCAGGCATACATACCCTAACTCACATATGCATACTTTTAATTTTTTTTATTTTTTTTAAGATTTTATTTATTTATTTTAGAGAGAGGGGAAGAGAGGGAGAAAGAGAGGGAGAGAAACAGCAATGTATGGTTGCCTCTCACATGGCCCTCACTGGGGACCTGGCCCGCAACCCAGGCATGTGCCCTGACTGGGAATCGAACCGGGACCCTCTGGTTCCCAGCCCGCACTCAATCCACTGAGCTACACCAGCCGGGGCTGCATACTTTTATTTTGTCACTAAAAATAGAGCTAAGAGTCAACTTAAAAAATATATCTTGAATGGATAAGCCTCACTTTTTTATTCATGAAATAATTTTGATTTGTTCATCATTGGTATCTAAAAAGTAATTATTTAAAGTTTATTGTTCAGTTCAGTAATAAGGTAAAAGGTATATAGTATATGATTGTACCCATTGAAAAAATCTAAAATTTTATTCAGATTACTACCACTTAGTCAAAATAAATGAATGAATGAGTGGATAACATTGTCACGTATGTTTTATTTTGGATCTTATCTCTAACGCATAGAGCAGACTTTTCCAGTACTATTTATTGTCCACATGTTTGATGCAAAATCACCCATATGTTTGAAAGACATAAACCTAGAGTGTTGGTGTTTTTAAGCCTCTGTCTGTTAATAATCAATGTTGTGGTTGAACCAGCCCTTGTGGATCTTATTATGATTCCAAGATATTCTTCAGCAATAATCAAGAGAAAACTTAAAAAAAAAGATACAGGATTTATATTTAGAAGATCCATAAATTAAGCAGCACATCTAGGGCAACCCAGTGAGATCACAGGTAGAGAGAGCAATGGGCTAGCAATTCTGCTTTTTGGGTGTTGAGGGTGCAGACCTAAGTTTCAAGTCTTATTTTTTATTGGTGAATTTAAAATATAAGAGAGAGATTTAAACTGTATGGAGAGAAGAAAAAATAAGTATCTCAAATGAGTAGTTACTGAAATCACCCAAGATCTCTAATACAAAACCATGGCCTGGCTCCTGATCTATTCCTCTCACTGACAGTGTGGTTTTGGAAAGAGGCCTCTTTGAAGTGGATGGCTGTTTGAAATAGATGCTTCGGAAGTGAAAGGTTAAGTCAAGCATAGGTATGACAAAGAAATAAAAATAAACACAAATGGCAAAGCTTATACTATAGTTGGTATATGTAGTTGGTATTTTCTGTATCACTCGTTAGGGATGTCTAGTTTTGCAGGGGTAGATGACTCTATGGTGTTTTGTTTTGTTTTGTTTTGTTTTTATTTCTAAAAAAGATTCCTTAGATGAGCAATTTATACCTGTCAGAGGCCCTATTTATACTGATGGAGCAGTTACTGTTTTCCTATTATAACAGTTGAAGCATGAATAAAGAAATACTTGATGTCTATGTAAAATACAATTGAACATTAACATTGTATTCCATTAATAAATTCCATTGAGAAATGGAAGACAGAATCATAAAACGGGGCCCTCCCTGCATCTCCACACTTAGCAGCTCCCTGTTCTTGGGCCTGTTGCTCAGTTTCTTCTGTAACAGACAAAGGAAGAGCTGCTTTGTCCTGGTTGAGTCAGATAACAAGAACTTAAGACAGTGAGTTGTGGGTTGTGAATGGGGCAACAATAAATTCTCATTGTTAGTATTAGTAGTGGTAACAATAGTACTAGCAGCAGCAGTAGTGTTGGTCCTCATGTGTAACAAAAAGTTTTTGACAAAGCTACTCCTAAAACAGAATAGCCATAAAAAAATTTTAAGCAGCACTTTCTTGAGGTCCAATGTTGCATACTGAATAAATATTCCAGATTTCTTAAATACTGTATTTTTTGGACTATAAGATGCACTTTCCCCGCCACATTTGGGAGGAAAATGATATGTAGCTGCCTGGCTCGCATTGGTGAACTATTATGTTATTTATGTTATTAAATATTTTACCACACTTTTTGCTTCAATTTTTTTTTCCTTTTTTCTTCTAAAACCTAGGTGCATCTTATGGTCTGAAAAATATGGCGCTTCCCAAATTATGCTAACTAAACATAAGCAATAATTTGTTGTATTTTTCAGAATATTTACTACTTAATGAGAGATCTAATATTTGAAATTGCTTATTTCTGCTCATATCAACCCTTGTTATTTCAGTCTAACACCTGAAAAAATAGATTTTCAAGTAAATGTTGCTGATGTCTAATCCAATGATGGTTCGACCTTCCATCATTTCCAAAAGAAATAGATGGTTGCAATACTTTGAATATGGTGAATTCAATAAATAAAACCTACAAAATATCTTTGGGGTCCTCAGGGATTTTTAAGAGTGCAAGAGATCCTAGAACAGGGGTGTCAAACTCACTTTCACCAGGGCCACATCAGCCTTGGGCAGTTGCCTTCAAAGGGCCAAATGTAATTTTAGGACTGTGTAAATATAACTACTCCTTAACAGTCAAGCGAGGGTTCGATGCTGCCCCAAGGTAGAAAGAAGGTTTCTGGCCGGATAAAACAAGGTGGAGGGCCAGATTCGGCCCGCAGGCCTTGTGTCTGCCACCTGTATCCTAGAGGCAGGGAAGTTATAATGAACATGTTCTGATTTAGGGCAGAAGATATGGAAAAAGTAAAACTGGAAGAGTAAGCTCTGGTGAGGCCATGGCCACTACGGGATTGCTTTCTGGGAATGAATTGGTTGATGAACTTCACCTTCAAAACAACTGAAGTTTCATGTCCAATGGCAGTTGAGCCAGTATCCATTAGGTATCCTGTGTTTTCCATCACCAGTCATGTGTGTCTTGTGGGACAAAGCCCCCGTGGATCTGTTAACCAATGATGGGAAGCTGAGAGGAAGACAAAGCTGATGCCGCTGTATCTTTCTTCTAACGACCTGGCTATAAAAATTTTTATTTGAACTGATTGTATAGAATGGTGTCCATTCTCACTCCTTAGCCCTGTTTGGTTGCTTTATTATTCTGGTTGATTTACATGTTAGAAAAAAAATGAGACTAGATGAATGTTCAGTTTTCAATTATTTTAACTCACTATTTCTTATCTAAACGTTTTTATCTCCAGGACTTTCTGAATTGAATTATTAGAATGGATTATGGTGCCCTGAATTTGTAATTCTCCAAGGCTCTGTCTAATCGTTGTATATGCTCTGTGCCTACCAAAAAACCTGGAAATGGCTCTGCATATAGTGACTGTGTACTGAAAGCATGAAACATTACTTTTAACAAAATTTTGACTGTAAATTTTTTGGATGTGCAAGGAGCAATCCAAATTGTAACAGTCAGGAATCTACTTTAAGTATTCATTCTCTCAATTTAAAAAATACCCCAACCATCTCTGATATTGCTCTTGAACAATGAATTTTTTGGTCCCTTAGTCACAAAAGAGTTAAATATTTTTAGAACAACAGTCATGGCTTTAGGATATTGAGCTGTATATCTCTGTCTATTCACCTGTCTTTGTAATAGCATCCACTATTTTTCCACCCATCTGCAAAACCCTAGTTTTATGCAAACTTAGTTTTAACTTTTAAGGCCATAGGGACTTACATCAATCATTCTTGCTCCCTAATTTTCCAAGCAGTAAAACCTGGCAATTTGTCCTCCTCTAGTTTGTTATCACAATACATTCTTAAAATTTTTAATGAGTTTGATTCTCAACTTGAACCTGCTTCATGAAGCAAAACATTTTATGTTGCAGATGAGTAGCGACTCTCCTATTAAATAAAAACTGGTAGTATTCTGTAATAGATAATAGTGTCAGCAAATTTTCGTACAAATGGAGATAATAGATAGTAGCGGGACAGCCCATTCATTCAAAACATTCTCCACAGAAAAGTAGCCAATATTGTCATACCACACATCTTCCCCACAAACAGCTTTAATAGTCTTATTGGTAGAAACAAATAATTTAGATTGTTTCTGTTAAAGGTCTGGCATATATTTTTAAAAGTGTAATCCTTAGATTTAAAAAAAATAATTGAAAAAGTGCTTCGAAATCAGTTCCTCTGCTGCATGACAAGCAAGACTCTATCCTATGATTCTACAATATTTCAGAGCGCAGGTTTTCTGTTTCCTTAAACAGATCTATTTGCGTTTAAGCCCCAGCCAAGACACCCAATTATATTCACTTGGATATTTATTGGATATTTATATCCAAGAAAATATAGTAGTCCCTAAAAGTTCTGGAAACTTATCCAAGTATTCCTCCCTGGAAGCACCAGCACTAAGCAAAAAGATACCCCAAAGATATTTACTTTTACAATTCAGCAATCCATTAACTTTAAATTTCTAAGAATTCATTTTGTTAGCTTTTTAAAAATCTTTTTAAAAAGATTTTATTTACTTTTTTATTATATTTAGGGAGAGAGGAAGAAAGAGAGGGAGAGAAATACCAACGTGTGGTTGTCCCTCATGTGCCCCCCGCCCACACACTGGGGACCTGGCCTGCAACCCAGGTACGTGCTCTAAGAATCCAATGCACGACCCTTTGCTTCTCAGGCCGGCAGTCAGTCCACTGAGCCAGACCAGCCAGAGCTATTCGCTTCTTGTTTTTTAAACTCCGGGAAATGAGAGCTTACTATAACCCTCTTATTGATACTGTTAAAAAACATGCACAAATCAGGATTAAAACCCTATTTCCTCTCTCAAATAAAGTGTTTACTTTGACTGTTGGACATCACAATGCATGTACAAAGATTTTTTTTTTTTTAATTTCTGTTTTCACCATCAGAGGGCCCAGACCAGCAACTGACATATGAACCCCTCCGTTGCCGCTTCCTTTCATCTGTACAACAGTTAGTAATTGATACTCCCTCAACCGTTCTCCCTAGCATTTAGAAAAATCAGTACGTGCTCTGCTTATCTATCCCTCCTGGAATCACCAATTTACTTTTGATGATTTCTGTCCCTACCTCTAACTCCCAAATCCTTCACCCGTCCCCTCGACTGCTGCAAACAAACGTAAGAAAATAAAGGGATGGTCTTCAGGAAATTTAAAGAAAACTGTCCAACGTTTCTCTAAGGCATTTCTCTTCCTATATAGTCTTTTGGACAGACTAAGTTGATTATTTCAGAAAATAGAGACCTAAAATTGTTTATTATAAGAAAAATTTTAAAAGAGAACATAGAACTGTAAAATAATCTCAGAAGCTGAATTTGTAGAAAATGAACAAGGCCGGCTTTGGCAAGAACTGTGTAGCATTAATTTTAGAGGAGTTGAATTGGCAAAAATGGAAATAAAGTAATGAAATTTCAATCAAAATACAATAAATTTCAGATAATATATGATACAATACGTGTATACTGGAAACATTTGTGTTGGGATAAATTCTATTATTTCAATGCAGCTTTTCAAAATAAAACTGTGAGGCAAATACTGAAATCAAATATAAAATAGTGCAGATAAAGCAGTGTTTTCAGTGAGGTACCCCATCTGAGAGACATGAGCGCCGATGGTAAAGGCTGATGGATATGTTACTGCTCAGGTCGGATCCATCAGCTGGTTTCATGGAATTTCACTGTCCCTGCTTCAAGACAGGGGAAAGAGAGAGGCTATAGTATCCGAATAGTGAACACATTTTTGTTATCCTTGTTTCTTATACTATATCAGCCCATTTGATTATTTTCATGCTGACCAATAAAAAATATCTGTACACCTAGAGCCACTCCCTTGTCCTCAAAAAGTGTAATGTTTATTTATCTCTAGAGTCCTTTAATGTTCCTATGTCCAATACTGCTACCTTTCACACACACACATGACCCAAATGAATGTTTTCTACTCTCTTTATTGTGACCCCACAGGTAAGGGATTATTCTGTCCCCCAGATAGTCTCTTCCTTATTTTGCATTTGTTTGTCCTCCACATTTCCATAAACAGCCATTTTTGACAGCATGAGCATTGGTCTTAGGCTTTCCTTATAAAATGTCTTTGGTTATACCCTGCAAAACCAAATCCCACAAGAAAAAAAATTAAAGAGACAAAGCAACATATTCATGGGGTTATAGTGATAAATTCTTCAAATCAGAGCCTTCTGTTTCGAAGATTAACAATAAACATAATTTCAAAAGACTTCAACATGAACATTGTCAGTTTATGAGCTTAATTATAATGATATGTTAGATATAGTACAACATTTCCTCATGGTTTACATGAAGCTGCTCAGTTTTTCCAGATGCCAGAATAGTTCCTAAGAAAGTATTGGCAATCTGAGTTCTGACTCTGGTATATCCAACACACCAAGTTAGGCCTTCCCTGGAATAAAACATTTGCAGCATTTAAAAGATCTTGAAGGCTGTAGCACTCACCTGGTGTGAGAGATTTAATTTTTTGGCTCTTCTGTGAGTAAAATGTGCTTTTAGACACAGAAAGAAATAAGGACAAAAATTGGAGGTGATTGTTATAAATGCACTTTCTGAAGATTTTTAAAAAATGTTTGTATTGATAAATGCTTATTTTTTGATCAAGTCCTTTTAGGGTACATGCCAGTCCCTGTGCTTGAATATTCTACTTGCAATAATAGCCATTCTATATCACCTATAGTGTTTGTGTTTGGGGAAGGGTGTTTTAAATTGAGGTCTTTTTGGATGCAGAGGTGTATGCAAAGAACAGAAATATATAAGCTAAGAACTAACATAAAAAATCAGCCACACAGCCAGATTTAGCAATATGTATTCCTCTGGTTCAACACCTCCTTTACCTGCATTATTTCTTGATATATCCAGAACAACAAAGATACAATTTTCACCTAGTTTCCTGAACAGTAGTCAATTACAGAGTACCCCTGACCTATTCACTCATTCCATTCCCTGCACAGGCAGTTTCTTGAAATTGAGGGCACAGACCTGTGATTTTTACCTTCAGACATAACTCTAGAAAAATAAGCAAGAAGAAAAGAAAGGGGAGATGTAAGGAAGTAAAAAAAAAATCAAACTAAAATATAAAATATTAAAATGGAAGATAAATATACATACGGTTTCTCTTTTAAGTGCCCTGACATATTTATGTAAATAATTTGAAAGTTTATAGAAATATGAAATGCAGGAAAATTATGTTAATGACTTAAGAGAAAATATTAAATACTAATAACTCTTAATGTTAAGCTATAGGTAATGCTTCTTACCTCTGCTGATAAGAAATCAATTATCTTTAAAAGCACATATATGTAATATATATTAAATATATGGGAAATTGTATCAAAACATTTATAAGATATGAAAATTGTTTTTGCTAACAGAAAAGAAGGAAGATGATCCAAACTATCTTATACTTCCTTCAAAGGCACACTAGAATACTAAAATGAAAACCAAAATATGTATTAAAATAAAAAATACCACTTTACGTGGTTAAAATGTTATAAATAATTAATTAGCCAATTACAATTAGTAAGACTTACTAAACATGCTTGACTATATGGAGGATCTATAAAAATAATGTAATACAGAAATTATACATCATTTCTGCATGTAGGACCAGCACACACAAATCATAAGGATTTATCAAACTGATAATAATCATTTAGAAAACATATAATTTGGAAAGAATTCCACTCACTTTGGCAAGAACAAAACATAAGTTACCTAGAAAGAATATATATTTAAATCACAACTTGGAACAAATTTATAAAACTGCAAATATGGATACATTACCAAAATATTTGTAAAATAAAATTTAACCTAGATTTTCAATGAAAACTCAATCAGAAAGACAAATGATGATAAAAAATATTCACAAAGTTAAAATACAAGTGGAAGCCTAGAAAAAGATATCAGTACTGTGTCCATTAATTCTCAGAAGTTGGCTTCCAGGCACGCAGAAGCTACGGGCAGTCATTTCCCACCATCCCACACTCAGTGCCAGTCAGTCATTCTCCTCTGGAAACTGGAAGAGCAGTTTTAGCAGGCATGGAATTCAGAGCTTTTTGAATCCTATTGCCATGTGCTACTTCCTGGCATTCTTTAACTTTGATTCACATTTTTAAAATATTGGGTAGGTGGTCATTTCTGTCCCATAGTGATTTTTAATTAACGTCCAAGTCTTTTTGGTTGAGCATAATAATCACTTACATCTTGTATATATTGCTATGATTTAAATATTTATATCGCTTTTTTCAAAATACCCAAAGAAATTGAACTTTTCATCATTATGAGACATTTCTGTATTTCTGTTGTAATATATCTTTTTCAGACATCTTTTGTCTGATATTAATATTGCCACTCCAGATCTCTTATAATTTTTATCTGCATGGCATATACATTTCTCTCTCAGTTTCTGAAGACAAAAAAAACCCTCTTTACTTCTTTTTTTGCATTAGAAAATAATTGGTAGATAGGCTGACAAAGAAATGAAAAAGTTTGAATAGTATTAACAACCAAAGGTAAGAGATCAGCCATTGTACACGGTGAATTTGTCTTTCTGTTACAAACACTGCTGAACAGCATCACGCTTACTACAAAAGCTTATTTCTGGTATGAGAAAATGGGAATGAATGCTTTATGAAGGCGGTCCAAAAGAATGAGAGAAAAACAAGAAGAGTAAGAAAGACAGCAGAGAAAGCTTGTATATTGCTTATTCCTTTTCCTGCTGGGGAAAGGAATAGACATTCCCTCCCTTGTTACTGAACATGGAAAGTGAGAATGTGTTTTGCCTCAGCAAATGCATCCCTTTGAAATAATATCTCCACGTTACAGGTGGGAAATCAGAGCCTTATAGTGTATTAAATGCTATAGACTAGTAATTGACTAGCAGTCAAAGAAACTCGAGTTGGAAGCCAGGATCACCTGGACAAATGTTATCCCTTATTCAGAATGTCCACAATTTTTTTTATGTACATTCATATAAGTAGGCTACTAAGTAAATGACTCATACTAACAGTTGTAGAAAATACGATGAAAATTTTGTATCAACGTGTATTTTCTTATGAAACATATGGTGTAGTGGAAAAGTCAATTAAAATAGAGTATGATAAAGTGTGTTGATAATTAAGTTTGGCTTATAAAACTACATGAAAGGGTACATGATTTTCATCTGGTTCATCATATAAAGGCTGGTGAAAGTAAATTATATTTCCACAGTAAATGAAAATTGGCAAGGTGAATGAATCATGGACAGAAGTGGGAGTATCAGTAGAAAGAACATTTTGTGCAAAACACAGGATAGGAAATATAGAGTCATTCAGGCAATAAAGGACATTTGAGTTGTGTGAATAAAAGGTTACTTGTAGTGTTGATTTGTCAAATGTGAAAAAATAATGAGGTTGGAGAGCTAAGCAGGAGGCACATTACTCAGGACCATGTAAACCCTGTCAAGGATTTAGGACTTCATTAAACAAAAATCAAAGGGAGCCCTTGAATATTTTTTGAGTAAGTAAAATTGATCTGATTTGAATTTTAGATGATTTGCTTAATGTATACTTTGGAAAATGAATTAGATGGGATTAAGTTCTAGTTATAACCAAATAATTAGGTGGAGGTAGTTGGAATACAAAAAAGAAATAATATTGGCCTAAACCAGCAACGTGACACCATAAACAGAAAAATTGGATCAATTTAGGAAAAACAGACAAAACAAAAGAATGAAAGAACTTTGGCTTCATTTGGATTGGAAGGAAAAGGAATTGGAAGGGAAATAACGTTTTCTCTTGAGATCATTCATTGGGTGGTATTTCTGTTCACTAAAGTAGAGAACTGATTTAGAGAGCACAGGATAAATTAATTTTCTATAATGGACATGTTGAGTCTGAAGTACCTGCCAGCCAACCAAATGGAAACTTCAATAGGATGAGTAGCTCAAAAGTGAACACCTTCTAGACCTGTGATACTTATCTGGATGATATAAGTTGAGTTTATATCAGGGAAGACCATACATTTTTTTTCTCCCATCTATGTAGAGATGAAATCAAATTCTCCTTCCCTTAATTTTGAATTGGCCTGAGATTTACTTAGCAATTACACTACAGTGGAACGACATTCTAGGACTTCCAGACGAGGCCGTGAGAACATTTGTGGCCTTTGGCACAGCTGCTCGGATTTTGAAAGCACCAAGGAAGAAGTTCAGCTACCTTGATGGAAGTGTTAAAATTACATGAAGGGAGAAACCTCTCTCAGTCTTCCAGCCTCTCCCCAGGCACAGGGCATATGACTACAGACATCTTCAAAACCAGCCCCACCCCTAGCCCAGCTGCCAGCTAAATTCCACTGAGCTACCCAAGTTGATACACCAAGAGATACAGAAGGGTTTTTTTTTTTTGTTTTGTTTTGTTTTTAATTCACTAATTTGGGTGGACTTCTTAAATGTAGCAGTAAGTAGTGTGAACATGTCTTGAAAGTCAAGTGATGTCTTAACAAAAACCTCTAATATGTAGCATTGGCTTTAGTATCTGAAGCCAGATGGGAAGGCTGAGGACGTCAAGGAAACTCATAGTGATCCTAGAGGACATGGGTCCCTTATTATGTAGTGGCAGAAGTACCAGTGACACCACCACTGGCTGTAACATGGATAATAGAAAGTACAGGTAATTAATGAGGGGGGGGATTTAGTAAGATGGAATTTCGAGGGGGATGTTAAATGTAAGGAAGAATTCCATATTCTTGCTTGTGATAAGGTACAGATAAAGAAAAATTAGCTAAAAAAAGTTCAGTGTTCAAGCAGAATTTAGAAGGAATTTAAAGGAGCAAAAACATTCTTAGCTCAAAAATAAATTGGTTTCTCTTTCTTAGTTACTTCAAGGAAAAATAAAACGTATCACTTAAAAAATGGATTCAGGGCAAATGTTCACTATTCAGGGAAAATGTTCACTATACCACCAGCGAAACAGGTAAGAGTAATGATATCAGGAAATATGACCATAAGATTTTTTCTTTTGTCTAAATCTTAGAACAAAATAATAGTAAGAGGGGCGTTAAGTATATTAGGACAGATATATCCTTTCACCTAGGCAATTAACATCTATCAAATAATAATCTCAAAAATAGGGTTCACAGCTCTCACACTCAAGTGCCTGTTGAGGAGTTTCTGTCTTGCAAAGAAAGGAAAGTGGAATTTTATTTAACAGAGCAGGTTATAATTTGATACATAAGAAGATATTTGACCAGCATGGATTAAAATGTAAGTTAAAACACTCTGGACTCCCATATTTCTATAGGCAGAAATCAGGCTGAAAATGTTAATAAGTTGCTAAGGCCAGCCATTTAGTAGGTAAATTAAAAGTGAAATCAGACTGTGGAGACAAGAATGGTAGAGAATCATTTCCAGGGAGCAGGACTTGGCCTTTACCAAGAAACTGGTGATAAATATCGCTTTTATAGCTACTTTTTATCAATCCAGCGTACTGTTTCCATCGCCAGTCATTCTTTCATTGACTTCCAGAACAACTTATTCTCTGGATTTTTCTCTTAATGCCTTGATTGATTGCTCTCAGCTTTCTTTGCTCTAATAAAACTTTCATTTCTTCCAAAACTTGTAATGCTTTACTACAGCAGGGTTCATTCTGTCTACACTTATGTTGTCGATAATCTCATCTATTTTCCTGGCTCTACATATTGCCAGAATGCTGATGAATAACATGTTTAAAACTCAAAATTTCTCCTAAATTCTATACTTATTAATCCAAGTATGTATTATACATCTGCCATTGAATATATAGTAGATTCACAAACACAGCGTTTCCAAAATTTAACTCCTGTTCCTCCATCAAAACTCTTCCCACAAAACTTGTCAACTTATTTGATGGGAGCACCAATCTTCAATTGTTCAATCATTTTTTTTGGATGTATCTTGTACTTACTTTCTTCTCTTACTCCACAATCAATTTATCAAGAAATTCTATTGCCCCTATCTTTCAAATATGTCCATCACTTTCTACCCTGGTTTGTTCTGTTGTAAACTAGGTTATACTCATAATTTGTTTTTCAGAATCCTCTTCCTATCAGATTCAGGTTTAATTTAGACTTGAAGAGGTCCTTATGTTGAGTGTGGAGTCAAAGTAAAGAGGTGGCCATTGTTCTCTGAGCACATAGTCATTGATGGTGGTGACAGATAAAAGCATAGGAGCTGGAAGGTTCACGTTTTCTTTGCTCTGTCTTTTTTTCTTTTTTTAAAGTTCATTTTTTAAAGTTCTTAAAAAAAGATTTTATTTATTTATTTTTAGAGAGAAAGGGAGGGAAGGGAAAAGAGAGGGAGAGAAACATCAATGTGCGGTTGCCTCTTGTATGCCCCCTACCAGGGTCCTGGCCTACAACCCAGGCATGTGCCCTGACTAGGAATCAAACCAGCTACCCTTTGGTTCGCAGGCCGGCATTCAATTCACTGAGTCACACCAGTCAGGACTTCTTTGCTCTCTTCAATGCTGGGTCCACACCTTCCCATTTTTGACACTGCTCCTCTCCAGCTCATCCCCAGAAACTTGGTTGTAGCCCCCCAAATATCTGCCATGGACCACATGTCAGTTAGCACTGCAGGGCTCCACCAGAGCCTAATGTGCCGCTCAGGCCAACCTGTTAGTAACTCCTCCTGATCCCTCAAATCTCCCTAGAACTTTATTTACTGATTTTCTTTAAAAATTATACAAAGTCTAATATATATTACAGATATATACACACATAACCTTGTTTTTCTTGAGAATCCTGCCAAATATAAATTGGCAGCAGGAGTAATTCAAGAAGAACACAATTTTAAATAACCTTTATTCAGATATAATTGATTTAAAAATACTGCACATATTTGAAGTCTGAAATTTAATGAATTTTAATATATGCGTACACATATGAAACGATCACCAAAAATCAAGATGAAAGATATCCACTACTTCGAAGAGACTCCTTGTGTAATGAAACTGAATTTTAAGGATTAATTTTCAAATTGAACATGGAGTTTCTGGAACTGGCTTTCTAATATGCTTATATTTGGCACAATAAGAATTCTATTTTCAGTAGTAAATAGACTACTGATAATTCATGCCAAGGTTCAGCGATAAAGATATGCAAAATATCGTTATTGGAGTCCATCTATCTATCCATCCATCCTGTTAATTTTGTATCCCTGGAAAAACCCAATGCATTTGTAGTCCATATGAAAATATTTACTATAAGGAATTAATTCATGTGATTATGGAGGCTGACAAATCCCAGGAAATGCAGCCATCAAGATAGAAAGGAAAGAGAGCCAATGTGTATTTCCAATCTGAGTCCAAAGACCCAAGGACTGGTGGTGTGAATTCCACTCTGAAAGCCAGCTGGCTGGATGTTTAAGGGAGTTTGAAAGCTGGAAAGACCAATGTGCTAGTTCATTAATTCAGGCAGGAGGAGTTCTCTCTTACTCAGCCTTTTTGTTGCATTCAGATCTTCGTTTGATTGGTGGAGGCACAGCCTCATTATGAGGGCACTTTGTTTTACTCAGTCTACTGATTCAAATGTTAATCTCATCCTGGAACACTCCCACAGATATATCCGGAATAATGACTTACTGAAAGTCTGGGTACCACGTGTTCCAGCCAAGTTGGTGCATAAAAGTAACCATCACATTCGGAAAGACAAAAGACCTAGAATTATCATTCCATAATAGTAATAAAAAGAACAAAAGTAAAGGACAGACACTACTGACTTCATGACTTGCAGAGAGCTATTATAATCAAGACACTTTGCTACTGGTGAACAAATGCAGAATAGATCAAAGAAAGAGTACAGAGAGCCCAGAAATATACTCACACAGATACAGTCAACTTATCTTTCACAAAGGAACAAAGGGAATTCAACTGAGAAAGGGTAGTCTTTTCAACAAATAGAACTGGAGAAACTGGACCTCCACAAGAAAAAAAAAAGTGAACCTAGATATTGATGTTACACTTTTCACAAAAATTAAGCCTCGTGGACTTTTAAATGAAAAATCCGGAAGAATGTAATATAGAAGGGAATTTAGGTGACCTTAGGCTTAGCAATGAGTTTTAGATATACCATCAAAAACAAGATTTATGAAAGGAGAAAATGATAAGTTGGACTTCATTAAAATGAAAAACTGCTCTGTGAAAGGCATTGCAAGATGAATGAAAGGCAAGTCATAGATTGGGAGAAAATATTTGCAAAACATACACCTGATATGGTACTTGTACTTACATATAAAAATAATTCTGAACTTTCAAGAATAGGAAAGCAAACAACCAATTTAAAACTAGGCAAATATCTGAATAGTCACTTCACCAAAGAGGACATACAGGTGGTGTGTATGCACGAGAAAAGATGCTCCATATCATGGGAGTTGCATATGAAACCAATAATGAGATATGACTACATACCCATTAGAAAGACTAAAATCCAAAACACTGAAAACATCAACTGTTGATCAAGATACAAAGCCACAGTGACTTTCATGCATTGCTTATGAAAATGAAACATGGCATAGGCTGTTTGGAAGAGTTTGGCAGTTCATTACAAAGCTTAACATAGTCTTACCATACAATCCAGCAACCACACTTTCAGGTATTTCCCTAAATTACTTGAAAACTATTTCCACGCCAAACCTGCAAACAAATGTTTATGAAGGTTTATATCTACTTTCTAAAAAATGGAAGCAACCAAGACTTTCCCCAGTGAATGAATGTATAAACACACTACGATACATCTACGTGATAAAACATTTATTCATATTTAGAAATAAATTATCTATCAAGTTATGAAAAGACACAAAGAAACCTTAAATGCAGAGTCCTGGATGCAAAGAGACAGTCTGAAAATGTTGTGTATTATTTGATTCTAATTATACAACATTCTGGAAAAGGACAAAACTATTAATAATACAAAGATCAGTGGCTGTGTGAGAGGATGGTACGAAGTTAATAAAATTCCTGGGTGAGTGGAATGGGGAAGTTGAGACGAAAGAATTAAACAAGGCCAAACAGTTTAAGCAACATACAGCCAGCTGGTGAATTGTAAGACCATATCTCCCCTAACCAAGGACATTTGAGAGTGAATGGTTCATACTCCTCTTATGAAAATACATGGTTTAAATCTCCCTGGTCTGGGAAAATAGAGAACAAAGACCCAATTAATGTCATTTGTGCCAGCTAAACCTAATGACAGATGAAGTCAGGGAAACAAATAACCAAAAGCTCATTAAAAGTCAGAGAGACTCAAGATAAAAATAAAACAGTATAACAGACCAAAAAAATATTTCCAAACCCTCCTCTGTGCTCATTTTAATGCATCAGCATATTAAAAATGCACCTGGGAAGCTAATGAATATTCTGCTGAAATCCTCCCCTAAGATTCTCACCTGCAGAAAAAAGAAAAAAAACCCTCAGAACAAAGACTTAACGCAAGCTCACTCTAGAGCATGTCCATGCCCCTTCTTTGGCATGAACTTTTCACTTTCTTCTAAGGCGAAGTGTCCCCATGAGACCTGCAACCAGGAGAGCCCTGGGCAGCAGCAAGTAGACCCAGGCTTACCCACTGACCGTGTCTCCAAGGCCCCCTATCCTCTCACTTCCCAGTGAGCTAATGGCAGCTCAGCCTTGGCTGACTTTGCCTGTAACATTTCTAGGGAGCCAAAGCTACCCTGCCTAGGCTCTCTCCTGTTGCTTCTTCCATATTAAGCCCTTTGTTTTACTGTCCTGAGCTTTAATACACATACTCTCAAAATCACCAGGACTCGTATTGTGAAATCTTTTCTACACGAAGTCAAGAACCCACACACTACAGGCCACCCTGAGGCATACTCTCTCCAGGCAGGTCCCTGTCTGGTAACTGTTGGCTGGGGTTTGAAGGAGAAGGGATTGGTAGGTGGAGGGTGGATAAAACAAACACAGGGAATTGTTAGAGAGAATATTATTGTTACAATGAATACGTGCCATGCATTTGTCAAAACACAACTTGACACAAAGAGTGAAATAATGTGAACTTCAGACTTCAGTGAATGATAATGTATCGATACCGGTTCAAAAACTAAAACAAATGAACAAAACCGATACAAGATATTAATAATAGGAGAAACTGAATGGAGAATATGAGGCATGTGTGTGCTATCCGTATAGTTTGCTCAATTTTCTTTATATAGCTCTAAAAGTTATTTTTTATTTAACATTAAATTAATTTTAATTTAAAAAGATGATTATGTTTTTTGTCAAGTAAAAACATTTCTCTAGAAGTCCCAGAGGAAAAAAAAATTACTAAGTGTTAAGAAAATTACAGCAAAAAACTCAATATACAGTTACACCCATATACCTGGGCACATACACAAATATTTATAAGCATAAATCTTTATTAAACAGTAATCTTTCATATGCAATAGTATTTTTTGTTGTTGAAACTATTACGGATGTTCCCAATTTCCCTCACCTTTACCCCCTTCCACCCAGGCCCCGTGCCACCCCCAGCCTTCACTACATTGTTGCCTGGGCCATGGGCTAAGCATATATGCTTATATAATCTCTCCCAGTCCCCCCCACCCCGCACCCCGCACCTCTCTCTGATCTGTCAGCTTGTTCCACATATCCATGCCTCTGGTTTTAGTTTGTATGTTAGTGTATTTTGTTCGTTATATTCCACGTGAGGGAGATCATTTAATATTTGTATTTCTTTGGCTTATTTCACTTAGCGTCATATTCTCTAGATCCATCCATGCTGTCACAAAGGGCAGCTGTATTTCAAAGTACATTTAAGAGCAGCTTGTTAAGTTTTAAGAATAGTTTGATTGGGAAGAAATTGGTGGATCATGTAAACTGTGTTTATTAATACTATAAAGAAAAATTAAATAAATTATTATTGTTTCTATCATGAATAAAGCTGTCTCATAACATTATAGAAAATTAATACTAAAAATAAAAACATGTTTGAGAATTTTTATTAAAATTTAATCTGATGTAATTATATTGTTGTACTATTCATGGTCAAAGCACACACAGACTCCATACTTTGTAAAATTTTATTGTAAGTTACATCATAAGGCCAAGATATAATATTTTTATTGAATAGCATATAAATATAACAGTTTTGAGTCCTACCAGAGAACATGCCTGTGGCTGCTTTTATCATATTTGTGTGAATAATATCACCTTCATTCTCTGATAAATAAATTTTCATTTAAATCATCTACAGTAGATAAAAAAAAATGCATGGCTTATATCCATAATAAATATGCCTTCATAATATTAATTTTCAGTCAAAGATGTAAATAATAGAGTAAATAAAATATAGATAAATAGTATTTGTTTTAATCTATTTTTGTACATATTTCATCTTGAGGTGGGCAGATACAGATTTGTACTAAAATAGCATATTTTAATAAGTAATTATTTTGAAAATTTAAGCACTATTCCCATTTATTAATTTTACTTAATTTTGGTGTAATTAGATAACAATTAATCTGAATGAATAAACAAATGAAGGTATATAAGCTAAAATTCGAAGGAAAAAATGGTAAAAGAATAATAGGCTTTCTATACCATGTGATAAACATGTGTTTTAGACAATTTTGATGTTTCTTTTGGGTTCAAATTGGAAAAAAGTAGTTAAAAATTACTATATATATATATATTTCTTAGTTAAATAGTCTTTAGTTATGAACCAAAAAGTAATACTGCTTACATATCTTTATCACCTGTGAATTGTTTGTCCCTCATTAAAAGTGATGCTTTTAAATAACCATTTGATTGACAAAACTTGTTTTGCACATAGTTTGGTGGTAACATTGTATAAACAATTTATTATTTCTACCTATACAAAATTTTAATTAAAATGAATAAAAACATTTTAATTCAACGTATTAAGGATTCTGTGATATTTGAGCAATGCAGTCATTTACTCATAGAGTTTTGAAGAAAATATTTCCTCCAACATCTATTTCTTAAAGATGAATATACATGGGACAGCCAGCTGATATAATTAGCAGACAGTTGATGATAAGGCAATTAAACACTAGCTCATTTGCCTTATCTCTGAACATAAAAATTATCATCCCTATTAGTCTATTAGGTGGAATAATTTGTTTTATAAATGTTTCTGTTCATGCCAAAAATCAGTAACTCTCATAATGAAATGCCCTGGGTGAACATGCTATACACAAATTGTAACACCTAGTGCTTTGGTTGCACTTTAAACTGATATGTTGTCACTTCAGATTACTTTGCATTGGCATCTGTGGTTATTTAGAATTACAAGTTAATTTGGATGGCTTCCAGAACAAATAAACAAGTGTAAAACTGTCTCAATGCATTTATTGTGCTTGAGTGATTGAATGACTTTTTTTTGTCGCTTTAATGTTCCAGAATAATTTTATCTAACAGCAGGAGGAGGCTACACTTCCAAACTGTTCTTTTATTGTAAATTAAATGAAATCTACATAAAAAGTATGTTTGATTTTAATTACAATAATGAAAAATAGAAAATGACTCATATCTTGAAAAAATATATGCATAGCATAATGACAATAATAATTATAACAGTAAAACACAAATGATAGTATTGATAGAAAAACAATGTAATAAATAGCAAAGGTAAGGATTTTGAATTACTCATAATAAATTAAAGAAATCATGGTTGAATAAACAGGAGACTAAGCTATTAGAAAATACTGAACAAGAAAAAAATATAATTCTAAAACAATAATTTTGTTTTTGGAAGCTAAGCAATGATGTCTTCTCTGAAAATGTACCAATTTGATGCCATCTAAGGAACCACAGGAAAGATGAAGACATATCTATTATGTCAATGGGCATATCCACGTTCTTAGTCTTTCACTATAATTTATTAATATAGCAGTCACCCCTACTCACATATTTAAATCTTAAAGTTGTAACTGTAGCCACATAACTGTAAAATTATGGATGCTGCACTATGGTGTTGGCTTGCCCCAGGACACTTCTTTTCCCCATCTGTGTATTGACTCAGGGAAATCTCATCAAGTCACATACTTTAGTCTGCATGCTTGGATTTCTGCTCTTGCCCTCCTCTCCCAACTACCATGTGAAACTTCTTAGGTTCAAATACCATGATGGTCAAATTTTATGTAAACTCGGCTAAGCTATTGTTTCCAGTAATCTGGTCAAACACCATTCTAGATAATGTTATGAGATACTTTTTGAATGTGATTAAACTGAAATAAATAGGTTTTGATTAGAGCAGATTGCCCTCCATGATGGAGGTGTGAGCCTCATCTAAGGAGTAAAAAGCCTTAGGAGAAAAAACTAATTTTTTCTAAAGACACAATTCTATCTCAAGAATGCAACATAGAGGCCCTAACTATTTCCAGTCTGTAGATTCCGGATTCAAGATTGCAGCAGCAACTGTTCTCTGAATTCTCAGCCTGCCAACAAGGCTGAAAATTCCAAACTAGCCCCCACCCAATTTATCTCTCTGTCTTATATATATGTATATATTACATATATATGCCTATATATGCACACACACATATATCTACACACATATATTCTACATGTATGCATACACACACACACACACACATATATATATATACATATACACACACACTTTAGGCATATATTATAAATGATTGTTTTCCACTAAATGAATGAAATGGAAACATCCCTAGGAAATAATAAGAGGAAAAAAGTAATGATAGAAATATTTAACAATCAACATTACAAGGTATAAATGAATCGGTAAGAAACTTGGTATTATAGAAAGATAAATGAAGATACACTAATAATAAAGTATACAAATTATTATCAACTGTAGTTTGAAGCATTAATGAAATTCATAATAAAAATAATTTTAGGAAAAGACAATCAGATTCTGAGATATTAATAGTTCTCACATATATTCATACAACACTACAATTTAAATATGAACAAGCTTCTGCAAAGTATAAAAAATGCATTTCTATTCCCCCACAAGAAAAGGAAGGAACATTATAGAGTAGCCTCATACATAAATTTGCAGGTAATTATTCTTTAAAAAGTTCAAAAATAAATCTAGTAATGTTTTAAAAACTACAATACATGTTGGATAAGTGACATCACCCCAGGAATTTAAGAATCTTTCATGTTAGAAAGTCAATTAATTTAACTAAGTTAACAAGGTTAAGTTAATAGAATCCAGAGGTTATGCTCTATATCCTTTCAATGCAAGAAGGGCAAGAATGTGTGTCTTTATTCTGATTAGATGTGTAATGGCACATAGTAGTTTCTCAATAACATTTGCAAAATAAATAGCTGAAGAAAGAAGACATAAAACCACAACTTCCATTTATTACTAAAAAAACAAATTAGTTAATTGTTACCAAGAAATAACAGGACATTTCTTAGTATATTGAAGAGTATTTAAAAAATGGACACCTATATACATATAGGCAATGTTGTGCTAAAGGTTGAAATATTTAAAACAATATCTGTAAAACTGATGAATATAAAATCAACATAAAATAATTTGTATTAATAAGTAAGCAAACAACAATGTGAGTTTATAAATATACTTTTTACAGTAGCATAAAAATGCAAAGTATCAGTAATAAATGACAAGTCTAAATATTTGATATTCTCTATATAAAATTATAGGGCTTTATTGAAAGGCATTAAATAATCCTAAGAATATGAAGGGTGTATCATTCTTTGATTGTAATACTTAATATGAAGTTTCCTATTTTCCAGTATTTTACTTACTTTTCTACTTAATGAAATGCCACTCAAAATCAACAGATCATTTTGAGAATTTTTATAAGCTGATTTTAAAACACATGCAAGGCAAATAGTTCCCAAATTTTAATATAGTTTATAAGAAAAATAACCTGGGGAGCATGCTTTCCAATAATTATAAGGTCACAGGAATTAAGATAATTCAGTATTTGATCAAGAACTTGTACATTTATGCAAAAAATAGGCCTGTGCCAATATGAAACTTTAATATCACAGAGGTACTCTATAACATCAGTGGTAAAATAAAGGACTATTCAGCAATGGAAGTATAAAAATGATTATCACTTTGCAAAGAAGAAGAAGAACAGGAAACAGAAGTTAGATCCCCAAATCACTATGAACAAAATTTAACTGCAGATGAATTAAAAAACTAAATTACTAAAATGTGCATCATATCAGCCTGGCTAGTTCACTTGGCAGAGCATAAAAGTCTTAAAATGTCTGGCAAATCAATGAAGAAAAATAATCTACTTGATTGAAATAATGAATAAACAATATCAATAGACAATTCACACACACACACACACACACACACACACACAGGAATCAAATATGGCCAGAAAATATATGGAGAGATGTTCAACATAATTAATGATTAGAGGGATGCAAGTCAAAAGTGCAATGAATGTCATCTATGTACATTCAACTGGCACTAATTCTAAGACCTACCAATGTCAAGTGTAGAGGAGAATGCAAATCTTTAGGATATCTTAGACACTGCTTATGAGTTTAACTTGATACAGGTGTACTGGAAGACATCTTTATATTTTCACATCAGAAAATAACTATTATATGCTTCAAATTTTTCAGGCTAAAATCTTTGGAATCCACCTGACACCTCTTTTGCTCTCAAGGCTATGATGACGAATCACTCGGTTTTCCTAACAACTTTCTCAAGAATCAATACTTTCTGTGTTATAACCTGGAAAAAAAATCCAAGGTAAATCAAGAGTTTGGTTACACTAACTCACACTCATTGCCAATTTATCAGCAAATCCAGTTTTATTCAACTTCAAAATATGTTTGGATCACCTAGGTGATGCTCTCTACCACTACCAGCCTGCTTCAGGCTCCCATTGCCTGTTGACTTTTTGAGGCAAGAAATTAGAGTCAGAAGGCAAACACTGATTTGAAGTACATTTTTACTCATTACTATGATATCTGCTGGTAGTAGTTAAGTGCCAAGTGCAGACTCAAGACTTTATAGGTATTGATGGGACTCAGGGCCAGCCACCTCAAAACATGCCACTTTTTCATACTGATAATTTTGAATAAAAAGCACTTTAGTCAACATATTCAACAACGACACTCTGACTGCTTTTTGTTTCCCCCAAAGCAGGAAATAAATCCCTTGTGATGAAAGGCCCCTTCCTACACAGGGAGGTGCAGAGATACCCTCGTCATCAGGGATAAGGAACCTAGGACAAAGAGGGCTGTGTAAGCCAACGCTGCTTAGATTCATCACTAACGAACTGTGCAAGTCTAAATTTCTGTCTTGTCATTTCCTCAAGAATTTAGGATTTCTTTGTCTAAAATGTACAAACGCCATCTGCACTGGTCATGGCTTTAGGTCCCATATCTCTAAAACCTCTATATATACTAAATTAAACGTGCTTTTCTCTTAGTAATCTGTCTCATGTCAATTTTATGCTTAGACTACCCAGACCCTAGAAAGGTAGAAAAAAAAAAATCTCTTTGACAGCGGGCTTAGTCAGAAAGACTAACTTCTCTGAATCGACATAATTTGCCTTAGGCTGCTGCAGCTGGGAGGTCCTGGGACCTCTGATTCGTCCTGGTAGAAGGTAAGAACCCCGTTAGTCTTCCAGATGGAGATCTTCAGGGTCCAATGCAAGTGAAAGTAGCGAAAGTCCTTTTCTCTCTTTCTAAATTTAGATTAGCCAGAGAAAATATTTGTGGAACTAGTCCTTGGGCTTAGTGACTAGGGTAAAGTTGGTAAATATTTGTATTGATCTTTCCTCCCAATGATGGTGTTAGAGAAGAAATGTCTTAACTGGTAGGGGATTTTTACAATAATTTATTTGAGCCAAACTGACAATTGCCAGGAAGTCAGATGTCAAATCCTCTGGCGAGTGACGGTTTGTGGTTTCTTTTATACCTTTGGAATAAAGGAGAGATGTAAGGAAGATTACCCGAAAATGGGAGAAAGCAAGGTACAGGACAGTCAACAGACCATGTGCTTCCTTGAGAATGTTTATTCCTTCCAGGGCTCCGGAAAAGAGTGTTTCTTCTGACATCGCAAAAGTGGGTTCACATAGACTCCTGAGAACAATGAACAGGGCTTGTTCAAACCTGTTAATAAAGGAGCTATATGCCTTTATTACAAACCATGACCTGCCCAGTTAGGAATTTATGATCAGATCACCCTGTGAGGTTGTAACAGGGTGCAGCCAGGAGGAGGGCCCCCTAGAGGGAGATAATTGGCCCCACACTAAAAGGCCACACCTGACCTGAATGCTGGCAGCTGTGGCCAATTGTGGGAGGAGCCGGAAATGAGACTCTGGGATTTAAATCCAGACAGAACGCTGCTTGAGCGGGCCTTTTGGGGTCTCTTCTGGGTCCTTTGGGAGCTGCTTGGGTCTGTCTCCGGCTCTCCTCTCTGGGCGCTTCCCACTCCACATTGCTTGAGGGCTCTCTTGAGTGGCTCTTCTTGGAACCACACTGCTTGAGAGGTCTCTTCAGGTCTCTCTCGGTCTCTCTCTCTGGGGGACCACACGGCTTGAGCGTCTCTACCACACTGCTTGGGACCACATGGCTTGGGTGAGAGTCAGGGTCACGTGAATGGTTCTGGGAGCCTGTGTAAAATATAGTACCCCAGACTGGGCAGTGGGAGAGGGAAGGACTGTGTGTGTGTAAATAAACACTTCCTTTTTAATTCTTTTCCTTTTGAATCTTTCCTTTGGTGGCGGGCAAAACGAACCTGGTAAGGGGGAGAAACCCCCGGGTACAGAAAAAGGGGGGTCTTTCATCCAGCCCCCCTATTTGTTCTGTAACAAGGTTACTTTCCGTAGAGCTCCCTTTTCTCCCACAGTTGTCCCTGTTTTAATTTATTTTTAATCTCATTCTGTTTGTCTTGTTCTATGTCTTGAACTTGGCTTTACGAACAGTGCGACTCTGAATTCTACCATCAGGAAGGTGCATTTGCTGGGGTGAATCTGCCTGCCAGTCAAACAGACTGGAGTCAAATGCAGCTTTAAGGAGAATTTGTCATACGGGATCCCAGTCCATTAGGGTACTTGGTAGTCTCAACGTTCCTTGCTTTGTTAGTGCAGGAAAAGTCCCACTCAGGAGTATGAGTTCATTGTCACAGGTTAATGGGTCTATGAAGTTCTTATGTAAAACCTGAGAAAGTGTCTTCACAGCAAACTGCTTTGTGTTCTCAGACTAACATCGGGACTAAGCTTTCTGGAGGTTGTTAGGAATGCATATTTTCCAAGCTTCTGTGAGACATCTCCCGCATCATTGCTTAAGTCATAAAAAGGCTTATGGCTTTGACTCGCTAATGAGATTTATAGCTCCTACACATCAATGTCCAGGTGATGAAATTTTTAAATTGGAAAGTTTTCCTAAAAAAACTTTTATTAGTACCTATGGAAAGATCAAATTTAAAAAAAAAAAAAAGATATAAAGAGTATAGCAGCTAACCTTATAAACTCCCTCACAAAATGAAACAACCAAAATTAAACTTAAGACAGAAATAGATCCCCTTTCTTAAAAACTTACCCCAAGCTCTTCTGAAAATAATCAGGAAATAGACCTGCTGGAGGCCCATATTCAAGAGTGAGTAGAAGCCACTGTCTTTGTCTATAAAAAATCTCTCCAAACACAGAATACAACTCACTTATTTTAACAATCTCCAAACCTCACCTGTTCCTCCTCTTAAATGATTACAGATATTATAAGATATCAGGATATTAGAAACAATATTGTCCTATACTTAAGAAAAAGAAGGTTTTAAATAGTAAAATATATCAAAAAATTCTGAGGAAAAAGTGTGCATTCTATGTCCATGGAAGACATACATTGTTGAAATGTAATTATACCCCATATTTACCTGAGACTAAAGCAAAAAAAAAAAAAAAAAAAAAAAAAAAAAAAAAAAAAAAAAAAAAAAAAAAAAAAAAAAAAAAAAAAAAAAAAAAAAAAAAAAAAAAAAAAAAAAAAAAAAAAGGAAAAAGAAAAGAAAAGATGGTGAGGGAAAGGACTTTTTTGCATTAAACTGAAAGAGGTTCTCTTGCCCCAACTCTAGACCGCAGCCTCCTTAAAATTGTTTCCAGGAACAAATAAACCTTAAAAGTCCTCTCCACAAGTAGTAAAGAACTTTAGCCATCTCAATAGGCAAACTTAACTTATTGTATGCACCAAAACAAAATTTGGATCCAACTGCTGCTTCATAAATTTGTGAGTTTTATGCTATTGTACCCATCTCTCAACTAAAATTTTTCAAAATGAAAACTGAGAAGTTCCTGTATTTGTGTGTGTATACATATATATGTATGTATATAAATATGATGTTTTCTACATGCAAATGCTTTTGCTAAAGGCAAATTATAACAGAGACTTAATTGGCTAAGACAAACAAGTACTTATATAAATGTGTTATTCATAAAGAATTTTTTAAAATATAGACACTAACCCAAATGCTTCTTAGGTTCTTATAAACTGGGAAAATAGTTAGTACTAAAGCTAACTTAAGTTCCCGGTTTAATAAAAACAGACATCTTCAGAGTTATGAGTTTTCAATGTAATGCAGATAAACAGCATTTATTCCAACTGGGATTGTTATTCAAATAAGTTCATTAGATCTGTTGCAAAATTTGTCAACCAAAAAACTAAATAAATAACTTGAGATGATGACTGATATTGTCTAATGAAATTTTCATAGGTAATCTAAACATGGTTGTTGGAAACAAGTGAATTTAATAGATGCAAATCAGATAAAAACTTTTTAGAGGAACTTTTTAACAATAATTATATATTATAGTATGTGTATATAAAATAGTTTCCAAAATATGTTTGGTTGCTAGAAGCCTTAAAGTCTTACCATGTTGATTTAAATAGTATGTTGAGTTAAATTCATTGAATATATAGATCATTTCCAAATAACATTACTTACTGAACATAGGGGTATCCATTTTTGCTTCAGAGAAATCAAAGATTATGTAGCTATCAGTAAACATATGTTAAGTCATTCTTAGAAATATTCTATGAACATGCTCAGGTTTCTAGCAATAATTTTTAAAAGTATTTATAATTTCTAAGGGTTGGGAATTCTAATTAATATATACATGTAATGAAAGCTACTAGAAATCATCATGGAAATAACTTATTTTTAAGAGGGAAAGGATGTGTGTTTTTGATAAAAGGAGGAATAAAGAATGGAGATGCACTTTGATGGGTGGAAAGAAAATTGTATCAGGTTTGTGGAAAAGGAACCTTTGGAAAGGAAGTTCACACGTACTCAGAAATGGCTAAGATTAAAATGAATTTAATTAAGTGAATGAGTTTTACTGTCAAAAGTAAGTTGGTAAAAATTAAAATTTGTGTCTCTGTCTCTTACAAAGTACAAATGACAAATTTGGGAGAAAGAAGGAAGCTTAACTTGTGTGATCAATTTGGCTAAAATTGAATTTATTGTAAGAGTGTCAAACAGTAGCTTAATATCAATAATGTACTTTTGTAAAAATAGAACTTAATTTTCCTTCAACTGTCAAAAGGACAGTTTTCTTAGACTGCTGCTCTGCTCTTGATAGATTATAAAGGGTTTTCTTTGCCTTTGGGTAATCTGCCTAGAAAGTGAAGATTTTGTGTTTTATCAAAATAATCTTCTTATGTTTATCTGGTCTTTGGTTTTGATAACAACTCTTTAACTTTCACAGACATACATAAATACAATTTAATGTGTTATTTTACAGGGGAAAATTGTCAGATAAATAGGGCAAAGCCTTTTTTTAAATGTATCTGTGTAGCTATATCAGTATTCCAGAAATTACGTGAAGTTCTTGGATATCTAATACGTCCTGGTATAATGTTATTAGTTATGATTCAGTTATCTCAAAATGTTGTATGTCACAGAAAGATGCAAATTTCCATGTCAGTTCAATTACAACTGTCAACATATCTTTAACTGTGGCCATTTCTAAGTCCTTTGTCGTTTCCTGAGAATTAGGGTTTTACTTTGATACTTTTGAAAATGTGCGTCATCTTGAAGGAGACTCATGAAATGTACTCTGAATACAGGTTTCTAAAGACTTTCAGATTATACCATGGAATGGGGTAAGAATTTACAGAACTATAATGGAGAAATTGGTGGCTTCAGACAAATGCTAACAGAAAATCAAGATAGCCACAAATTAATTACATTAGAATAAATGACCTAATGAAGATGCCTGTAATTTATATGACTTATTGATTTGAATGATTACTTATTTTTTTAAATGTCTATTTTCTAGACTTAAGAAAATCCTTTTCTGTTAAGCTATCTATAATTTAGAACAATTTGGTAGAATATACACGTATAGTTCTGTGTACAAAGATGAAGCACTTATCTTTTCTCCCTATGTAATCTTTCCCAAATTCAGAAACTTTCAGTGCATATTCTTATTTCAATAGTGATATAGATATTTGCATAAATTCAATATGAATCTGAATCTGTCTCCTTGTAAAAGGACACAATTGCAAACATTGGTTACATTACCAAGTCTTTGGCTGGAATGTTATATTTGAGAATGATTTAGATAGTACCAAATAGGATAAGACAGCTTTAAGGAACTAAATTGACTTTTATGGGGCAAAATAAAGCCCTTTGGGAAAGCGGCCAGATGCCTTGCTTACAGGGTTCCCAGCAGCTTTAGCAGGTGAGAAAAGAAGGTCACGTCCTGGCGGGCCCAGGAACCTTAGGATATTTTGGGGACTTTGAACAAAGAAGATTTCATCCAAATAGATAGGTATTGCAGGTGAGTCTGATAGCAAGTTCTTGGCTTAGCTTACTGGACTTGAGACATAATTTAAAGTTCAATCTAAGATGCCTTATAAAAGTTGCCGCAAAGAGGATTAAGGCAATCTATATGGTCAATTGTTATTTTTGCTGTACTTACATACTTAAGCGATGTGATTTGAACTTGGATGTGGTTTTGCAAAGAAACCAGTCTTAATTTTGTTATCTTTTAATGGAAATGAGCATGATTTTAGAGTAAAAACAGATTTACATAAAAAAAAAAAAAACATAATACATACCTGTGAATATTACATCCTGGTTCTGTTAAGTGTATCTGGAACTGGACTAGATCTGAATTGCTCTAGTTTCCTCCAGTCTCTCTACTCTCCAAATTAACATTTCCAATATTTCTTCCACTCTTCTCACTTGAAATTTTTGAAAAATAAAACTGTTCTTTTTCCCAGAAACCCTGTAATCCCATATGAACCATCAATATAAACTTCACATAAAGTACCACAATAGCCCATACTTAGGCACTCTTTATTCCTGTTGCTGTGCGGGCCCTGCGAAGAACTTGTCTGAAAACCTAATGACATCATCAGAGACATTTAAACTATAGAAGATGTTTTGAACTTAACATCTCAAATTATTCTTGCCTGGCTACCCTTAGAACTCAAAATCTGGTTTATAATTTGCTCTAATCATTAACCATGTTTTTTCTTTGGTTTCCATGGAAATGCCTCTTATAAATACCTGACTGCTTGCAACGTAGGCCTAACTTAGGGGAGCTCACCTACTTTGCCGCCCCCTGAAATGAAGTGTAGCTGTTTAACTAAACTGACCTATTTTCAAGGTTAAATGATTAATTCAATGAAATAATGGAGCAATCTACCAGCTGAGCTTTTGATGTTTGAAACTAGCTGAGAAGATTCAGAAAAGGAAGCTAATGGGGTTCAGGCAGGCAACAGCAAAATATGCTTCTTGGTATATTGATTGCTTTGAATTAAAGTTATTTAAAAAAACAGCCAGTGCAGAAAGGACACCAAGTATTTTTTTTGTCTCCCTGAGAGCAGCAAATAAATCTTCCATGTGAAAGGTGCCTGCCCTGCACCACGAGGTAGACAGACATCCTTACAGCATCCTGCTGCTTTTGTGTTGTTATGATTTATATAGGAATGCTTTCTTCTGATGAGATGATGCAGATGAAGCATTTTTCCTCCATGATTTTACGTATATGAGAAGGAACACTTAATTGTAGATACATTGTATTATTTTGCAGAAGTCATATCTAGAATCTGTCAATTGTTCAGGTGTTAGTACAGGCAAAATCTCTCTAACTGGAAGAGATTTTTTTTTCCTTCTTAAGAAAATCAAGAATTCATTCAGAGCCTATTCTAAACTTTTAAAACATGTTTTCTGGCAAGTCAAATTCCTCACCTTTCTTTATTATAATTTTATGTTTTTTGTTAGATAATGTTCTTCAAAATCAGTGACTGATAACAATTTGTGAGCTCCTATTATTTGAATTCACTTGCATTTAAAAAAAATAAGCTTGCTTATTTTGTCCAGGGCTCTGTGGAAAGACATCAATGTCTTTGGCTGTATTGATATGTCACTTTGATGAAATACTCAAAAACACAAGATGCCCCAAATGACCTTGTAGAAAATACTAAGTAAAAACATTGAAATACAGTGATTACTTCCCCAAGACAAACACATTAATCACACCTTCCATAGGAATATATTAGTTTAAATATCAGGCACAAAACTATTTATTTTGCTGTTTGTTAAAAAGTTTTTCTCTTTAATATATAAAAGAGTTCAGTAGTTTACACACCTAACTGTATACCCTTTGGGAAATGATGACCATAAGACAAGGGCACGAATGAATTAGTCCTGGGAAGAAGGCAGGATGTCATGCTTAACAAGGTATAGCCAACTAAGAAGATGAGACAGACTGTACACTGAAGTGCACGAGTTAGAAAAAGACTAATGAGGCATCTTAAGATTCTGACTCTCATTAAACAGCAGAGCGTGTGTGTGGAAAATGTGTTATCAAGGTCTCATTAATAATGCCAAACTTGGAATGAGGGCAGATAGGGTGCAGGAAATCGTGTGAGGAGATATTCTGCATAATGAGACGAGCCCTTCCTTCCTAAGAGTGGTCAAAACGAGCAGAGAGGCAATGCTATCGGGATTCCTCATAAATAAGTGAGCAGCAGAGGCAACAGCCAGGGAGACTTATGAAAATAGTGCAGCATACCTCTTGAAAGGGAAGGACACTGAATTAGCAGAGAAAATACATTTATTTTCAGTTAATGTACTGAAAGAAACTATAATCAAGTTTCCCAAAATATTCCCAAAGGGAACGTCAGGCAAGGGATAATGAAGATGGAAGAAACTTAAATGACAGCAAAGATGATGTAAAATGTGCTTGGAAATAAAAAAATTAAAATGTAGATTGTTCATTAGTGAAAATTGATTTAGCAAAGAGGATCTAAATATAAAGTGGTTCTCAAATGACATTTAATATGATGTTTAACTGTGAAACAATATAATCTCATTAAAATCAACAATAAGATACATTTGCCTTGACTTTTATTTTTAATATATTTTTAAAAATCCTTGGCCTATGAAATGACATAAAAATACACATGAAAGAAAAAAACTTATTTAAACATATAATTTTTATTATTATTTCAGGAACCACTATAGATGACACAGGAACAGAACCAAGGGGGAGGAGGGAGGCAGAGAAGGGAGGTGGGGTTGGAGGGCGAAGGGGAGGGGAGAGGATGCAGACAAGTGTAATTGAAAAACAATAAATTATTTAAAAAAAAAAGAAAAGAAAACCATTTTTTCCTGAAAACACAGCAGAAAAATACTAAAATCTCATATAGCTAAGAATAGTTTGATAAATATATGATAATGAATGCATTTATAAAAATATGCACATATGCAAATATATAATATTTACATAATTGCAATATTTGGTTTTCAGTAAATGAAATGTCAATAATGTAAAGCATATAATAATGGCTTTTTCTTATACACATATATTTTAAATAACTCTCTAGGCTTTTATTGTATAAGTGAATCATAATTTTAAAAGCACTTGAATTGTTAGATCCATAGATTATTTTGAATATTATCACTATAATAAAGAATCTTACAAAGAAGCATCCACATTCTTTATACTGCTTTATTTGTTGTTAGTTGACTTTAAATAATTATTTTAATTTTAATTACAGTAGACATGCACTATTATATTAACTTCATATGTACAACTCAGTGATTAGACTTTGTATAACTTACTAAGATCGCCCTGATAAACTTAGTCCCCCTCTGATATCGTACATACAGTATGTTTTGGACTATAAGATGCACCGGACCATAAGATGCACCCAAGTTTTAGAGGAGGAAAATAGGAAAAAAAATTTTGAAGCAAGAACTGTGGTAAAATATTTAATAACATAAATAACATAATATTTCACCAATGTAAATGTAAGCAGAATTCAGGTAAGCTACATTCGGACTATAAGATGCACCCGATTTTCCTCCCAAATTTGGGGAGAGGAGTGTGTCTTATAGTCTGAAAAATATGGTAGTTATTACAACATTATCAACTATATCCCCTACGCTGTATTTGGTATCCCTGTGATTATTCTGTAACTGTCACTTTGTTACTTTTTTTTAACCTACCACCCCAACCCCATCTGGCAACCATCAAATCTGGCATCTTCCATCTGGCAACTGTCAAAATGTTCTCTCCATATAAAAGTTTGTTTCTGTTTTGCTTGTTTTGTTTTGTCTATTTTGTTTTTTGTTTTTTTGTTTGTTTTTTTAGATTTTGCATATAAGTGAAAACATATGGCATTCGTCTTCCTTTATCTGACGTATTTCACTCAGTACAATACATTCTAGGACCATCCATGTTCTTGCAGATGGAAAGATTTCATTCTTCCTTATGGCTGAGACATAGTCTATTGTATATATGCCCATTTCTTTATCCCTTCATTTGTTGATGGACACTCAGGTTGCTTCCATACCTTGGCTACTGTCAATAATGCTGCAATGAACATATGTGAGTATTTGTTTTTTCGTTTCGGTGTTTGGGTTTCTCCAGATAAATACCCAGAAGTGGCATAGCCAGGTCCTGCTTTACCTCTTGTTATATATAGCCTTTGTTTTAAAGTCTGTTTTGTCTGGTATACGTAGTGATACTTCAGCTTTTGTTTGTTTGTTTGTTTGTTTGTTTGTTTCCACTTTCATAGAGTATCTTTCTCCATCCCTTCACTTTCAGTCTGTGTCTTTCTATCTGATGTGAGTCCCTCATAGACCACATGTGTAAACGTCTCATTTTATTATCCACTCAGCCTACATGTGTGTTTTGATTTTAACATTTAGTCCATTTAAAATATTTCTTGATAGATGTGTGTTTATTGCCATTTTATTTTTCACTTTTTTATCTGTTTTTCCCCTTTTTCTTCTTAAAGAAGACCCTTTAACATTTTTTGTAATACTGTTTTAGTGGTGATGAACTCCTTCAGCTTTTTCTTGTCTGGAAGCCCTCTATCTGTTCTTCAATTTTGAATGATAACTTTGGTTGGTAATCTTGGCTGTAAGTCTTTACTTTTTGTCACTTTGAGTATTTCTTGCCAATCTCTTCTAGCCTACAAAGTTTCTGTTAAGATACCAGCTGACAGTCTTATGGGAGCTCCCTTTCAGATAAATCACTGCTTTTCTCTTGACATTTTAAAGACTCTCTCTTTTTCTTTAACCTTTGGCATTCTAATTATGATGTGTCTTGTTGTGGGCCTCTTTGAGTCCATCTTGTTTGGGACTCTCTCCTTTTCCTGAATGTGAGTGTCAATTTCCTTCACCAAGTTAAGGAAGTTTTCTGTCATTATTATTTTCTTTACACAGGTTTTCAATTCTTTGCTCTCTCTCTTCTCCTTTTGGCACCTTCATGATGTGAGTGTTAGTACAACTGAGGTTGTCCCAGAGGCCCCTTCTTCTACCCTCATTTGTCTTTATTCTTTTTTATTTTCCTGTTCTGGTTGGGTGTTTTCTGCTTCCTTATCTTCCAAATCTCTGAACTGATTATCGACTTCATCTAGTACACTGTTGATCTGCTGTAATGTATTCTTCATTTCAGTTAGGGTATTCTTCATTTCATTTCCAACTAGTCCCTTTTTTTTTTTTTATTTTCTAGTACCATTTTTATGTTTCCTGTCTTTTTATTGAATTTCTCACTAAGTTCATTGAGCATAGTTATGTCCCTGCATCTATAACAGATTTCTTCTCTTCATTTTGTTTAGTTCTTTTTCTGGAGTTTTGTTCTGTTCTTTCATTTGAGACATGTTTTCATCTCCTCATTTTGGCAGCCTCCCTGTGCTCATTTCTACATATTACATAGAACTTCTTCATCTCCCAGGCTTGGGACATTACCCTTATATAGTAGGTGTCCTGCGGAATCCAATGACACAGCCTACCTGGTCACTCAAGCTGGGCACACCAGGTTTGGGCTGTGTACATCTTCCTATTGTAGTTGAGCCTTGATTGCTGTTTGCATGTCAATGAGAGTGATTTACCCCCAGGTTGATTAGCTGAGTAGATGGGGCTGCAGCCACCAGTGGAGGATCAGCTGTGCAGAGGCCAACCATATGGAGCAGTACTTATTCAGTGGGGTTTTGGTGCTACTGTGTCTGCCCGTGGAGTGTATCCTTTGTGGAGGAAGCTGGGTGGTATTTTGATGTGGTCTGAAGTGGTCCATCAGGTGTTCACCTGCCAACTCTGCAGGGTGATGGCCCAGAAAATAATAATGGCCTCTGCCACCACTCTTTCTGGGAGAAAACTGTCCTTCCAGCTCTCTCCAGGAACCGGATAACTCAATTTCTTCCCTGGACCCCAGAGCTACAACTCAGAGTGAGTGAGTCACAGTAATTCCATGTATAAGCTCTTTAAGAAGAACGCTTGGGATTCCAGAAGCCCTCCATCTCACTCAGCTGCAATTAGAGCTGGTTTTAACAACCAGAAGTTAGGAGAAACTGTCTCGCTGACACTGGATTCCTGGGCTGGGACCCCTCTTTCCGTAGGGGGTCCTCTGCATCCAAAATATCCCTCTTGATTTTTACTTGCCGCATGTGGGTATGGAACCAGGTGGTTCCACATCCCTGCCCCTCCTACCAGTCTCGATGTGGCTTCTTCTTTGTATCTTTAGTTGTGGGACTTCTGTTCAGCTAGATTTTACATAGTTCTAAATGGTGGTTGTTCTATAATTTAATTGTAATTTTGATGTGATTGAGAGAGGATTTGACTATTTACACTGTTGTTCTTAAAAGTCCTTATTAACAACTCCTATCATTCTTCTCTCCCAATAAAAATATACAGAAATTTACATTGGAACTTTAAAAAATTCCAGGGACCTGATTTAAGTGATTATTTGGCTCCCACTCATGGGTGTATTTATCATTATAATTATTAATATTATACAATTGGCAAAATACATATGCTGAAATTTAATTAATTATAATGAAGCATAATAATTTAAAATTTTATTGGTATGAATACAGACTGGTGCAGCCACTGTGGAAAGCAGTATGGAGTGACTTCAAAAAATTAAAAAGGGAACTGTCTATGACCCAGCAATTCCACTTCTGGGAAATTATCCAAAGAAACCTGAAACACTTAATTTGAAGGAATATATGCACTCCTATATTCTTTGCAGCATTATTTACAATAGCCAAGTTTGGGAAACAGCCCAAGTGTCCATCAGGAGATGAAACAATATAGAAGCTGTGGTGCATATACACTATGGAACACTACTTGGCCGTAAAACCAAAAGGAAATCTTACCCTTTGCAAAAGCATGAATGGACCAGGAGAACATTATGTTAAGTGCAATAATCCAGTAAGAGATAGACAATATGATTTTACTGTTATGTGGAATCTAATGAACAGAATAAATTAACAAAATAGAAACAGACTCATAGATAGAGAACGGACTGACAGCTGTCAGAGGGGAGGAAGTTAGAGGGATGGGTGAAAAAGATGAAGAGATTAAGCCAAAAACAATAATAATAAAAGAAACCCTCAAAGACACAGTAAAAAGTACGGTGATTACAAGAGGGAAGGAGGGATAGGGTAAGGTAGAAGAGGGCATAGGGGGCATAAATGGTGACGGAAGGAGACTTGACTTGCGGTGGCAAACACACAACACAATATACAGATGATGTATTGTAGCATTATGCACCTAAAACATACATAATTATATTAACCAACATCATGCCAATAAATTCAATAAAATTAAAATGGGGGGATGAATCTCAATAAGTTACATAGGGTTCATGTTATTTCGATTAGATCATACATTCATAGATACATATTACTTATTGCTAGAACGAGTTAGTCTTTAATATCTGATTTATTTCTATTTTTATTTAGTAGTTATAACCTCTTCGAAAACTTGTTCACATAAAGAGAGATTGGAATAATTTTAGTAATGTCATTAAATGTTTAATTACTTTCAAGTTATATGTCAGAATCCAAATAATTAGTTCTTGGTTAATTAACTATTTTTTAAGGTAAAGAAACTAAAAAAAGAAAGAAAAACTTATCCTAAGCAAGGGACACATCACCCAGTTTTTCGTCAATCACATTAACACCAACAGTAGGCCATGACACCACAGTGAGATTGACGGAGGTTAAGAGGTGTGCATGTGTTTTTATACAATTGGAAAAGATTTTGAAAGAGGAGATGGAAAAGGAGATATGAGCAATGGAAATATTTAAGCTAAGAAAGAAAACACCTGGAATTTAGTAAGTAAATTAATTACTTTAAAACTTTCTGTGCCTGAGTTAGCCTAACATTAACTCGTGTTAACCCCCAGGGTTGCGCTTCTCCCAGATCAAAGACTACGGGCTTCCTGTCTGGGAAAGTAGAGTGTTTCACATGAAGGGATAATGGCAGCCCCATGCTTATCTTTGCCCTCCATAGTTCTCGAAGGAAGTCACAGCTAAACTGATTTATTCATGTGCAGGGCATCCAGTGATTTGTGTTTTTCACATGGATGTATTATGTGACTATTTAAAAATTCATGTATATTATCAAGCCATTTCATTGACAAATTGATTGTAGCTGGATTTCCTCCTTTTAGACTTACTTTTCCTTCTTTTCGTACAAATTTGTGAACTCTTTATTATTAAACTCATGAATAATGTGCCAGCTGTCAGATGCTAAAAACATATTAAATGTGAGTTTTTCAATTTTTAATATTACTCATACTTTTGTGTCTCTCTGAAAAATATTATCTATTGTTATATTCAAAAGAAATCTATATGTTATTAACCTTATTTATTGACCTAAATCCCAGGCTACTATAGTCAAGACATGTCATATCTTCTCAGCCCTTTAATTTATAGCTATAGTTATGTTTCACAAGTACCTCAAATCAAAATGTCAAAAATAAAAGTCAAGATTGTATTAACCCATTTCTTCTTCTTTGAAAATTGTCTATCTGGTCAATTAATTAGTTTCTACTCATGTTTAACTTAGCTAATTATTAACTTTCACCAAATTTTTGTTAAGCATTTCTGAGTATAATACTGCATATTCAGAATGAAAAGTTAAGTGATGTGATATACAACCTGGGCAATTTCCTTGTGATAAGTAACATATGGTTGATGGTGATTTCACACAAACCCCACCGATCTGTTCAACTATAAAAGGAGACCAAAAGATTCTCTCATTGGAAAACAAAACGAAGCAAAATTTGGCCTAGGAAACAGCATGTTCATAAATTTATAGTGATTGCTTCTAAACCTTTTCTTTATTTTCCTCATAAGTACCTTCTATATGCATCTGTTCTTCTTTGGTGCATGTCTAGCTTTTTATTCTTTTTGTACATTAAACAAATGTAAAACACTCTTAAAACCAGTCTAGTGCTCACTCATTTAAAATAATATTTGGAGTACCACATTTAATAAAGTGCACAAACTAAATTGACCATACCTTATAATAATTATTACCACATTGTTTTTTTTTAAGATTTTATTTATTTATTTTTAGAGAGAGGGGAAGGGAGGGACAAAGAGAGGGCGAGAAACAGCAATGTATGGTTGCCTCTCACATGGCCCTCACTGGGGACCTGACCCGCAACCCAGGCATGTGCCCTGACTGGGAATCGAACCGGTACCCTTTGGTTCCCAGCCTACACTCAATCCACTGAGCTACACCAGCCAGGGCCACATTGTTTTTTTAATATCAGTCATCTTCATGGCATGCCATTTAGTACACAAATACCTAACAAATGTAATTTTTAATTTTCTTTAAATTGTTAGAAGCACATAGGAAAAATAATGCAGTTCATTTTATCACTATATGAACAAGTGAATCTTAAAAGTGCACCTTAACTATGAGAAGAGGTGTTTGTATTGGATTTAAGATAATTGTGCACATCCCACCTCGGCTCACTTCTTTCCCATAATGTTCTAGACGGCCAGCACAGCCTGCCTGGTTTCTCTGCCCCCAGCTAAAATAAACATACTCTCAATATAAAAAAAATAAATAAAATAAATAGATAATTACAAAGTTTTCATTCTGATCATCAGTGTAGTAAACTACTTAAAACATTGCTTCAGTGAAACTTAGACTTTGCTTATTGAAATGTATTTTCACATGTATAAATTCCTATCTTCAGTTTCTGGCTCAGCAATGATCTGGTGGGAATGCACTTTGATTAAGTAAACTGCTGAATCTGCATTCTGCGTTCATTAATGTTCAGGTCCATGTATAAATTAGGAGGATTTCTCTTGTTCTCCTTTCATCTGGAGGTTTCTTGATGTCTTTGTCTTGCTCAAACCCAGACACCTGTGGTCTGACTGTGACTCACCAGCCTGGTCAGTTGGCTAATGATGTTTCACAAGCATGTCCACTTGTGTCCCAGAGTCCAAGGTTGTACATCCTGGTTCCTGCCAGCTTTCCTGCGGGTTTCGTCCTGCTGTTTCCCAACCTTTTCATATACTCAGGCACGCAGAGCCTCACTGGAGCAAAACAATGGTGACAGACTGGCAGTGTCCCAAGTCCAGGATGGTAAGAATTCTTGCCATTTGGTCTCTCTCTGAGGACTTCCAAATCATGCTGCATTCTTTGGCTCCAAACCACTCTCCTACTTCATAGAAATCTTCCTTGGAAAGTATTGCTTTAAAGAATAATAGACAATGACTTGTCAGTTCAACACATAAACATAGGTTTGAGATGACTTATCTTTATATTTTTATTTCAATACTTTCAAATGTATATAAAGCTGTAAGCGCAGTATAAATATTTCCCACATAATCCTCAAAGAAGTGAACCAGATATTAACATTTTAACACATTTGTGTCATATTCTGGGTGAGTGTAGACACATATGTAATACTATATAGAAATAAGAATTCAACTACTCAGCCTCCCAAAATCTGATGCTATAACCATATTAAAAATGAATATATATATAAACAAGTTTATATTTGTTTATATTATATATATATATATATATATATAATCATACAGACATGCAATGATTTGTGAATCACTTGAGAATAAGCTTAAGACATCATGTCTTTAACTCCAAAATATTTGAGTGAGCATTTCTTAGAATGAAAGTATTCACTTATATAACCACAATGCAAATACCAAATTCAGCAAAGTCTGTGTTTACTCAATGTTATGTATATGTCACTAATATCCCACTACATAATACATTGCTCAGTGATGACTTTTAAAGAACTTGCTCCCCTCATCCCTTGTCTTAGTTCAATCATATAGTACATTGTGTTAGTTTTTATGTATCTTCAGTCTCTTTTAAGCTGGAATGGTTCTTCTGTGCATGTTTGTCATACTTTATGTTTCATGTTCAGTTCTTTACTTTAATATTAAATTCATATTGTGTGCATTTTCTCTTTCCTCTTTATTGCAATTATTATTGGACTGTATGTCTATTTATAGTGCTTTTATAATGTTGATTAAATTGTTCTGCTCTAGGCTTACCTTCTACTATCTTTTTATTCTCTTATGTTTTTAGTCTTATTACTATTTTCTATATTTTATTATATTTTATTTTGAATGGCATAAGTATATTAAATAAAATTTAAACATTTTATTAAATGAGAGCATACCCTCATTATTTTACACATTTGCTCATTAGTTGATAACAGTAAGTTTCCTCTACCCTACTCTTTCCTTCTCTGCCAGAATAATTATCTTACAATATATAAAGTTTGAAGTAAAGTTTGTTGATGCTTTTTGTTCCTATCAGATCCTAGCATCTAACAAAATATCATATGTTGGCCAAGATGGGATTGTGCGTTTTCTGACTACCTAAGCTATGTAAATTCTAAACGTATCATGGAAATGAGAAGCTACAATATAAAACCAACCCTGGTAATAGGATTCTTTCTGTCTCTATAAATGCTTTATGTAGTATTTATATATCTTGAAATAAAAATCTGTACTTCTACCACATGGCGATTTGTAATACATGGGAAATAAAAGAGTAGTTGGAGAAACTTTTTGGATGTGACAAAATGTAGAACTCAGGAAAAGAAAGAACGGCAGAACAATTGGAAGTTCAGTGCTGTCTTTATATCCTTGTTGACATAATAGGGATTAAGAATTAATATTTGTGTTTCCCAGCCACCTGTGTGTGGCAAAGAAAATCAAGCATATGCCAATCAATCTAGGTGATTCATGCTGGTAAGCAATTCAGTTTCTTCCAGATTCTGACAACAAGCTGATCACCAGACTTACTTTTCAGTGTTGTTGTACAAGTTCATTGGTTTTCATCTTCACGTGTATTTTTGTCTCAGTTTAGGGCAAACTTTCATCAGCGCCCAAAAGCCAGGTGACATTTCAAAACTGAATTCTCACTATTAAAACAAACAAAAAATTGAAACAAGTGAAAAAAGCAAAGCAAAGCAAAACTTTCTAATCAATGTAATTCAATTCAATTCAGTTCATGTAATGATAAATTATAGTCAGTCAATATCCACAGAACTCAGTGGTTTAATATCAATTTGCACATCAGACACTTTCATTCATACATCCTAATAAGGTAAAAAATAATTTCATGTTATCATATACATATTATTTACTTTTAGAAAGTTTATTTCTATTTATCTTTATCTAGGAAAGTCCATTATCATTTTACCTCCCCACGATACCTCTCCTCAAAGACCATTTTTTATAATTTTGTCGAGTAGCCCATGGGCAACTTGACACAATTGCCTAAAAAAGGTGTTTAGCCTAGGGATGGATGTTTAACTGAAAATATTCACAGCAGAAACACTTACTCCCAGAAGGGGAGGATGAGAAGACAAAGTCTGCCGTTAACCATATGAGCTTTAAAAGGGGGTGCAGTCCGTGAGCATGACAGAGCTAGGAGAGAGGCACATCCATAAGGAAGAACAGTGGGGACAAGTCCATTGGCCTCAGAGAGACACAGACGTGAGAGAACAGTAATTCTCGTTCCTGAAGTTTACCTGTTCCTTGACTAGCCATGCCATAAAGCCAGGCTAAACTACTGCTCTTGATCTTTTGTGGCACTGGTAATCATCCCATGCATTTTCAATGTGTCTTAAGCTCATTGGAATGAATTTTGATTTTTGGTAAATGAAGAACCACACGGAAAGGCAGTAACCTATTTTTTATGTTGTCTTTATAATTATTATATGTTTATATTCTAAAAATTATATTGATTCTTTTGTATTGTTTGTTGACTCCAATGATTATTATATTATTTATTTCTTATAATATTCCATGTTTCTCAAATTAGTGCTCCATTATGCAGCATTGTCTACTTCAAGATGTCTCATATATGTTTTGCTATAAAGAATATTCAGTTTTCTGCCCTGGGTGGTGTAGCGCGGTGGATTGAGAGCAGGCTGCGAACCAAGGGGTCACCAGTTCGATTCCCAGTCAGGGCACATGCCTGGGTTGCAGGCCAGATCCCCAGTGGGGGCCATGTGAGAGGCAACCACATATTGATGTTTCTCTCTCTCTCTTTCTCCCTCCCTTCTCTTCCGTCTAGAAATAAATAAATAAATTCTTTAAGAAAAGAATACTCAATTTTCTAAATAATAACAGAAATACGAAATGTATCCAAAAATAATTTCTGAAATGGATAAATTGAACCTCAGTTAAAAACCTGACCTATGAAAAACTAAAAATCCTTTTTAATATATTTTACTTGAATATCTATGATTTGTATTGAAATAAAAATTAACAATAAATGTTTGCAACATAAACTATCATATTGAAAAGAATCAACAAAATTCTGCTCATTAGAGTTTTAAGGCAGAAAAAATATGATAACAAATCACTCCTGTCTGGGGATTGTGAAAAGTTTTAATTTATTTATATTGGATAATACTAGAAGAAGAAGGAACAGACATAATGATGGAGGATGGGAAAAGAAGGAGAATAAGAGTTAAGGGCTGGTTATGGTTGCATTACCTATACTTCATACAATTACTATATAATATTACATTTTATCTCTAAAAACTCCATGTATATTTATTCTTTCAACCTTCCACTGTCATATTACACTGGAATAAACTGAGCTTTAGGACATACGATTTACTTTATGGAGATCACAAAACTAGTTATTAACAGAGCATAGTCTCTGTATCTTTTATCCAGGTTTTTCCAACTTTATCAATTTATTGCAAGCTTAACAAAATAAGTGAATCATAATTCTGCTTTTCACATTTTCTCATTATTAATCTTCCAAACTATTACTGATGTGAGGCACTCACGACTACTTCTCAAGTAGTAATAGGGGAAAAAAAAAAAAAAACACAGTTCATACAAATTGTTGTACCACATTTGTATTGGTTGCTGTTTTGTTACTACCATAATTAAAAAAAAAATGTATCTACAGTATTATAATACTATTGAAAAGCCAAAAATCATCACAATAGAAAAGATAATTATATATTCTTGTTATATGATGCAGAATATCTGTTTGGAATTACAAGGCACAGAGAATGTATAAACACAAGTATCAAATTGCTCAGTTCCTATAAATCTACTGCATTTTTGCAAGCATCAAATCAATGTGATTCTTCTTTTAAATTTACTAATTTATGGTAATCTGTGCCGCTAGCAGGCTTTCTGAATATCTTTGCATACTAAATGTAGTTGGATAATACCAGAGCAAAGTGTTTGTGTCATTAAAGGGGATTTTTCCTTAATAATAAAAATAAGATACTTTTTTCCTAGTAACTGCAGTTTAAATATTTCTTAAGGCATCAACCTTCAAGAAAGAAATGGCTTCAGCATTCAACTGAAAAAAACACATAGTGGAATTCAAGCTCTAATTTTCATAATTCAAGAGAGTGCATAGTGTCTAAGGAAAGAAGTATATCGTTTCCTCATCTCACATGTACTCTGTTGTACTTAGTACAGAAACTATGTAAATTCCCAAAGATTTTGAGTCTCTGTCAATAAAAGCCAAGGACTGGGCCCTTAGTATTCCCTACTGGTTGTAACACATGTGATACTTCACTGTCCAGTGTTTCTCATATTTTCTTTACTCCCAAGATCTCAGCTTAGTTTGTTCTTAGCCAAATGTAAAATTCACAGTTTGCCATTCTCCAGGGGGAATCCTGACTGTAGCAAATAAGAAAGAATGTACTGGAAACTTTTTTTCTTTTTTCCTGGAAATAATATTTTCCCTTAATATGCAGATGATTGTTTGATTGATATCAATAGACATACATTTATGTACTAGAGATATAACTAAAACTAGGAGGTTTTCTTAAAAAATTTCAACTTAGAAAATAAACAGTTATTAATCAACTCAAGAGATCCTTCCTAGATAAATGAAGGTGCTTTTTAGAGCCAAACTGCTTCATTTCCATGATCTCCAATATGGGTTCCCCAAAGTATACAAGTTCTGTCCATGATTACAATACAGTATAAAATCACAAAATGATTTCTATTGTTAGAGTATCATATTCAAATGAATAGATGATTAATAAAAAAATTCTACAACGGTCTCCATACTACAGCAGATCATGGGAAGCAAAGAAATATATGATTCAGTCACTGATATTGAATAGAAATTATGTAGTTAAGTTCTTAAACACAAAGACAGAGAAATACCATTCTGAGCATTCAGAAATATTTCCCATTCTGCTCACCTGTATAAATGAAGACTAAGGAACTGCACAGATACTGTATTCGCACACAAGTTCAGCTTCATTTTTTCCCGTGAGCTCTTTCCATGAATATGGGAGATGGAAATTGGTCACTGAGAAAAACTAAGTTATGATGATGATGATGATTATGACAGTGTTCAATGAATAAAGGTTGTTATAAAACAAAAATTTTAATTCACATGAAAAGCTAATTTAAAATGCTAAAAGTGAACAACACTCTTCTCATGGAGAGATTTTGTTTTCAAAATCAGGAGAGTTTATTTTTGGACCATGGTGAGAAATTTGCATTTAGTTTTGACTATTATTGATAATTCTTATTTTTTAATTTCTGAAATCAATTGATTTATAGGGACATTCTTCTGTAATCTGGGTGCTCTTGCTCAATTGTATTATTGACTCATCATAATTTTCCTAAGGTTGTACCCATTTTACATAGTGTCCATACTTATTCGTGAAGAGAGTAGGAGTGTTCGGTGAGATGTGAGGGTGAAAGCTGAGGTAGAGAGAGACATGACAGGGTCAGAATCTGCACTTCAACAAAAGAAACATGATTTTGAAGGCTTTATGTGGAAATTACAAAATCATTCATGGACTCCTCTCTGAAGAATTAGCATGTCTTACCTTCTGCACAAAGAGAGACAGAATCAAAAGAGAAGGAACAGAAAATGTATTAGGTAACCAACAGTCTCTTATCCTTTTCCTTCACTTTTTTATCTAACCCCAATTAACTTAGGAAATAAAGGGGGAAGAGATGTATGTCCCAGAAACAGACAATTGTCCCCCTCTCAAAGCTGAGAAAAGGAGAAAAAAAATAAAAGACTGCTTTCCCTTTTTACACCAATTCTCAGTGATAGGGAGAAAGGATCATATTTAAAATGTATATGAGATTAGAGTTTATAATTAGAATTAATTGAGTTTTTTCCTACGTAAAGAAGCATCAAAGGAGATAGAGGTATGAGCGTTTTCCTAAAGACAGGTGATAATTTGCTGCAGACAAAAACAAGTAAACTAAAGCATTGCAAGAACAAAAGTATGAAGCCTGGAAGCTGGAGATATACTATGTGAATATCTATTTTCACAGTTTAATACCTTGGGCAGTTCTGGTTTCAGCCATGATGGAAAAGTGGGTCTCAGGACTTGCTTTCTCTTGTAGACAAAGATAGCATTAATCATATTATATAAACAAATCAACATTCCAGGTCTGTGACCCATTTGATAGAGCAAACACATTAACTGAGACACTCACACCACGACCTTCTGCCTCAGCTCTTTTTTCATAAAACATCCCAGGGAAGTGAAATCCTAGCAGAGATCAGCAATCTCACTGGCAGAAGAAACATGGCATCGAAGTTGGGGATTTTGGAGAAGGCTGAAATTTGCAAATCAGGGTTCTCTCAAGAGAAGAGCGCAAACAAAATAGTACCAGAAATATGCATAAAAGTCTCCTGAAGTGTTTGGTCAAATGCATAGCCATGTATGCACAGAATGAGACATGGTTCATCCCGGCAGCTACGGGAGGGCTGAGCCCAGTGGATGCTGTGCAGTTCACACTGTTCTGGGAGACAGGGCAGTTTCAACCATCCAGTGTTTAGAGAGCTTACTGAAATCTCACTGAAACAGTTGAGACTACAAAAAAGTCTACATCATCAAAGTGAGCTAATTTGCCCCAGAATAAGAACTACATATATACACTATGATTTCATTGCCAACTAATTAATTTTAACAAAATGATGATTTTTGAAAAATATATGGAAAGTCATCACTTTAAACTCCACCAGTGACTTTGATGTTGATTAATCCTCACTTTGCTGAAATACCTTGAAGCTAGTACATGAACATTTGAAAATCCTCACTTTGTTTCAAATTCAGATACTTTTGATCAAAAATGGGAATGTTGCTAAAATATCGTTTCATCTTTCCCTTCAAAAACCTTTTCAGGTGTCTTTGTTTTACCAAACCTACAGCATTGAAGTCATGAGGCTACTTTATTTTTCTGCATCTCTATTTACACTGAATTAGTGATTTGTTGACATTGATTGACTTTTGCTATGATGAATACTTAATTTATTTTGTTTTGTTGAGAAATGTTATTTTCTGGAGATCCGGAATTTTTAAGCTTATTAGCTTACAAGACTACCCAAGCTTTTCCCTGAAAAAAAAAACTGAGCAAAAGCTACTGGCAAAAGTTTTCTCTTTCTCTCTATAACAGACTGGTATCTTCTTAATGAGGTTACTGAATACAGATATTCACAGATAACTTCAGAGTCTCTGTGACATTGATGTTTTGAAAGGAGCACTCCCGTGAGCTTTGAGCACAGGCAGACTATCTGCTTTGTTCATTACTGTTTCCTCAGCGGAACACAGAATACTCAATCTGGGAAGGATCAATAAATATTAATTGCAACTGGAGATTTGCAGAATTGTCAGTTGTATGGCTTCATGCTCCAGACTTTTCTGTCACTTAAACCTAACCTTGAATCATGGCAAAATGCACATCTGCTTAGATCTTACAAGTGAGGATGTGCTATAAATGGCTTAACAGCTTTGGTAAATCCAGTTCCTTCATGGGGTAGGGACATATAGATAACATATTTTTGTATTTCTTCTGCGGACAGATAAGTAACATATTGCATGCAGTTGTGTTGGTTATATGAAACTATTAAAATGGATACTGAACATTCTAAAAGATGAGAAAAGTGTTAAGCCACATTGTTTGGGAAAATATTGTGATGAAAGTTTAGTATCTAGTACTCCAAATATTGCTTCTAAGAAATTATATTATGTTTTACCTTTTTTCATTTTAAACCCATTAACCACCTCCACACACAAAAAAAACTTAAAATAAGATGAATATTTTCTGCTTATTCCATTTAAAAATTCAGCTGTGGGTTTTTATGGTCTCATCACAAAAAGTATTTGGTTTTATATAAAAATCTTAAGTGGCAAAGTGCACAGATAATATTTCTTTACAAATAGTATCTATAGTATTTACCTCTACTTTGTAACATAACTTTCAGAGATAAATATACTTAAGATTTTTTTAAAATCTTCTTTCAATAATAGAATAAATAACTTTGATTTATATACAATGCAAGTAGTCATTTTATACTTGCTTTAATATTTTGTATTCAACATTTGAATATACTATGCACTTAGTATTGAACTTTTTACTCCCCCCCCTATTTTTGGTAAATAACTCACCATAACATCTATTAGTCTACAACTACAGATATTTGACTTCTTTCCCTTACTGCCAATAATACAAATTTGCAGAATCTCTGCATACAGCGTACCAAACTATAGACTGAATCAACACAATGGTTTTACTTTTATTAGTCTTTGATCTGTTCTTAAAATGTAGTACTTATTAGCAGCTTTTATCTTAATCCTTGGGTTTGCAAAATTGATTGTGTTCTCATTAACATAACTGGGCTTATACCGGTCCATAAACTTGAACTATTAGCAGCATTACCCTTACCTTCCATTTGTTACCTACCCAAACACTTCTCAGTAAGTGAATTTGGTAAATTTCATCCTTCCACACTTTAATACTCCTCTCTAAAAAGTTTTCTAAGAATAAGAAATAGCATGCAAGTTAAGGAGCTGGGTATGCTGTGTATGTTATGAAGCTGTGTGACCAAGCATTTAAAAATTCTCTCAACAGCAATTCCCTTTCTTGACTTCTCAAGCTGTGACCCATTTCACTTGATCTATGGGGACATAATTCAAATTAAGTAAAACGCTGCTTCCCTGTGATAAAGATATGAATCTATTTTGATGATAAAATAAACACAATACTTCATGCCTAAAGTTTAACTTGAAAGTACAATATAGAATTGTTTAGAATTGCATATGAATAAATTTGGAATAACATGTATTTTTGGAGAATAGTATGTTTTCTGACAATCATCTTATCTTGGTCTATTTCATCTTATAGACCAAGAGGTCATGGGTCTGAGTCCAGGTCATGGTATATGCCTGGGCTGCAGATTCAGTTCAGGTGGGGACGTATGCAGAAGGAAGCCTACCAATGTTTCTCTCTCACATTGATGTTTCTCTCCCTCTCCTTCTTTCTTCCTTCCCCTCTCTCTAAAAATCAATAGAAAAAATTCAAAAATACTGACATGGAAATTAAAACTAAAAATATAACAAATATTAATTGAATACAATTATTCACCTTAAGTATTTTTAAATAACATAATTTGGAAACTGTTTCCAGTATAAATTCATTAACTTTTCATCAGTGTAATTCATTTTCAATTCATTAACTCTTTACAATAAACAGATAAGGCATAATAGTGAATTTCCATTATTTTACATGTGGAAATTGAATCACAGATTTAATTTATTTTGCTTTCAGTGTGCCTGTTAGCATGTTCAGCAGGTTAAACTTGGTTGGCACTTTGTACCAATGGGAGTAAGCTTTCTTTAGATGGCAGATCCATAATTATGCTCATTGCTTCTGACTTTACTTAAAATAATAAATTTAAAAAAGGTAAACATTTTTCTTTGACTATTAAGTTTATAGGCTGTGTTTTTCTCTTTGTTGTTGTTGTTGTTTTTAATCAACCTTCAAAGTGAAATTCAGTAGGAATAAAAGTATGAGAAAAATAAGCTTCATAAGATTAGATTACAGGAAAATAATGTTAATTTTTTTTCATTTTGTTTTTTTAATTTTATTTAAAAATTACCATATATAAATTATAGAGAGTATTATAATTTATCCATATATATCTATTGTTTCGATATAATAAGTTAACATTTTTCCATATTGCTTAATCTATTTTTATATTTTGATGAAGTTTTATAAAATATGTCACTCCTATCATGGCATTTAACCCTTTAAAATTTTATTATACCTCTCCAAAATTATAGATGATATCTTACATAATCTAAATACACTTATTCACTTTAACTAAATTAGCAATATTAGTTTAATACTCTCATCTATTATCCAGCTCATATTCAGATTTTCTTCTAATTTTCATCTACACACAATATATTTATGTGTTACAATTGGTACATTCTAATCAAAGTATACATGAGACTTCAGGAAGTTATAGCTCCTAAATCTCTTTTAATTTTGGACATTATCCCAACCTATATTTCTCCTCCATTGACTTGCTGAGTGTCTGAGTCAAATTGTCTTGTAAAACTTTCTGCTTTCTAAATTATCTTCTGTCTCATCTTACTGTATAGCATGTTCCTCTGCCCCTTGTGTATTCTACAAACAGAAAATCAATTTAAGTACTTACTTATATTTTCCATTCTTAAAAAAAAAAAACTGTACATAGGGTATGCATCATGTTACATTAATCGGGAAGTATAAATTGTCTGCTTGTCCCATGATTCAGGAATTTAATTTTGTTCATGGATTCAGTTGTTGAAAACTGGATTTCTGGATGGTGAAGTTGTTTTGTCCCTATGACCAGCAAATAAGCTTTGGATGAACTTTAGCATACTATCAAGAATGATTTTTTTTCACTAATATTTGTCCTAAATTTTTAGCACTCATTCATATTATCCTTCACATTGCAAATGGTGATTTTGCTCTACTTTTCCTTCTGCATTTATTAGCTCTTAATATTCTACAAAGAATGGCTTACTCTTATCAGAAGATACCCTTTAAATATCATAAGCAAAAAGTAAAACAAGTAAACAACTGCAAATATATTGAAGTACATTTGATGGTAATAAACTTATTAAACATTTTAGCCTAAAAAAAAAGACCTATTTAGTGTTGCTAGCAAGTTTCTCAAATTCATTTTTTCAACTATATAAATTTAGTGCATGTCTTTGTGTAATAGATATTATAGATTTGTAATGGGATTCAGAGCATGGGTTTCCTGATAATAGGGGAACACCCCCACAATGCTGCCTTCAGGCAAAGTTGGGGGCAGGGAAGAGAGCTCAGGGAACAAAAATTCAGAGCAGAAAGTACAGAGTTTAGGTACATTGCATAACAAAAGTAGGTTAATAGTCTTGACTTCCCGAAAGGAAGATTTGCAGAAGCTGCAGAATCGTGTACATGGCTCTGAGAACATGCAATGACTCATGACACTGCCAGGTGGCAGTCGTCCGCGGGGAGCTCATACAGTGCCTGTGTGAGCTACACTGTGGGGGGGCAGGCCAGATGCCCTCACCCAATGCCTGTGTGTCACTGGAAACTCTTGCCCTGACTAAAAATGGTAGCCAAAAGAGGGTCAAAGACACTGGAGAGCTGACAAAAATGGTAGACAGTAATGCACCATAGGACGAGACAGATGTTAGGTTACACAGGAAGTTGTGAGCGGAGCATTGAAATTAAGGTGGCTATGAAGTCTGAGAAGAAGTCTTCAAGGAGGCCTGAAGGGGAGGCTGCCACAAGGTTGGGAGGTCTGCCTAGAAGTCTGCCTGGAAGTCTCCCTAGAAGTCTGTCTGGAAAAGTGAGCAGTGGAGTTGATGGAGCTGCTGGGACCTGCCTGGCCAAGCACAGACCCATGGGAGATACTTGGAGCTGAGCTGGGACTGGGAATGCTGAGCTGCAGTCTTCTGCTTTTCTGAAAGATGGTACCTCTGAGGGGCATATTCTGAAACTAGCCTGGTTTGGCAGAGAGAGGCAGGACTATTTGTTTTTGGGCGTTTTTAAAAGGAGCAGGACTTAACTGCAGAAATCTGCTATTATCCTAAATTTGTATAACCTTTAAATAAAAAACTCCTTTCCCTTTTCACCAAACTCTGGCCTTCCTAGCAGTGGGCCATTGAGCCCCATGGCTGTTCCAGAACCCCATGGCTGTTCCAGGACACCATTGGCTACTTCTTTAACAGATTTACATGCAAAATCATAAAAAAATTCCAGTCTAAGTAATACCATTTTAAAAGATCTAAGTAACAATCTTAGTAATAATTTAAATAACACATTTTAAAGGATCAATCTTAAAATGTTTTATGTCTTCAAATTATTTCTTAAATCCCACTGTGATTAATTATCTCCAGGGCATATATTTATTATTTCAGAAGCTCATGCTGAAAAGCATTAGAAAGGAAAAATAACTTTCTGAAACCTGATTTTTATCAAAACCTTTCTGACAGATTCAGGCTATCTACAGACTCAATTCATCTGAAAGGCAATGATATAACATTTATGTCAGTTGTAATATAAGCAAATAGTCAGCAGTGAATCTTGGAAGAATCACAAGAAAATAATTTTTGGTATATGATTTTATTATATCAAATAATGACAAACTTTTTTTAATCTACCAAAAATTCAGGTGCTCTTGAAGTTTGACACTATTAAAGACATAGTTGTATAGTTAATGAGATATTACAGTTGTATTTCACTTCAAGTTTTTAAGCTTCAATAAGTTATGATTATAAAAAACCCTAGTTATCTTTTCAAGGCATATAATATGATCATATTTGCATTATATAAATTTAGCTCACTTGTAGAAAATTCACAGGTAACATTACCTGATATTTCAACTTTAATTTAAGCATATTTTTAAAAATTATTTTACCATATATTTTTTAAATGAGCTACTATGTCACTTAAAGAAAATCTAACAAATATTAACTAGACAGCTACTATCTAAAAACAAATAAACAAACAAAAAAAGGAAAACCAAGATGCCATAGAATCTACAGAGGTAAATTAAGCCATGGAAATAAAACTGTTCAATCCATAAATAACATATCCACACATCTGTAATAAAATGAAGTATGTGAGTAATGCAAATTCTCTTAATTAAAATATATGAGAGGTAAATAATACCAATTACAGCCAGGTTTCTCATTGTTGGAGTGCTTGAATGATCAAATGGCAATAGATTAGTGCTGGAAATATCAGTATCAAACTGTGTTAGTATGCATGCACATGGATATTATAAAATGTGTGTAGATATGTGCACATACACAGGTTAGTATACACGTGTATATTTCCTAGTATAGGAAGTGGAGAAGCAATGACATTCCAGCAACAAGAAGCACATACAGTGAATATATTTTTGTTTCTAATATCATTTCCTAGTGCAACAAACCAGAATTTCTAGAGAAGTGGCCGATTCTAGGACTGGGGCAGGGAATCTACTGTATAAGTCTGGCATATATTTTAGTGACAGGAAGTATGAAAATAATAACCAAAAAATATCAAAGGGACAAAGAAACCAGTGAAAGAACTGTAAATGACTAACACTGGAAAATGCTATTATCAAAGTAGAGTGGTAATGGATAACAACCCAACTGTAAAGTAAATATCTATAAATCTACACTGAAATATTTAAATAATTGACTAAATAAATAAACAAATATGGGAGGATACACAGATCTCTTGTGTGGAATAGTTTCAAGTAATTTATGGCAGATGGCTTTTAGCATCCCACTCATTACGGCTGGCTGAACACAGTGCCGTCTTTCTGAAGCGTATTGTATGAAAAGAGAGAAAACAGAGTGACTGTAGAGAGGAAAAGCCCAATGCATTCAGTCAGGTAATCCAGATTAACAGTGACAGTAATGTCATGTTGATGGTGTGTACCATTGACATAATGCAATGAGAAAGGCACTTTACCTCTTTGGTCTTCCTCTCAATAACCCATAACCCCAGTTTAATCATGAGAAAAGCATCAATGTACTGTGATATCATTTCAGCTATACTCCACAAAATACCTGTCCAGTGCTCATCAAGTTGTCAAGGTCAGCAAATACAAAGCTAGTCCTAGAAACTGTCCCAGCTAAGAGTAGTCTAAGAAGATGTGATGCCTAAATGTAATTTGGTACATTCTGGAATTCTGACACACAAAAAAGACATTTTTATATTGTAAAACCTTTGAAAGATATAGAGTTTAATTAATGATTGTCAAGAAGGGTACCATGCATCAGCTTTTGATCCCAAGGGAGGACTCCACATGGAGAATAGCAAAGGTTATCATGATACCAACTGCCAGGAAATGAGGTTCAAACATGTCTCCCCATCATACCTTGGTCTCAGAGTCACCAAGAGAAACACAACATAGTAAAGCACTGAATGGAACAACACTTTCCTTACACATAGAAGAGAAAGGCCAAGATCAGTTTTAATAGAAGGCATAGCTTCCCTGTGGTCAGCAGTTCTTGCTCGGTGGCACAGGACAGTTGGCCTATATGCAACCTTTTCCTGCTGCCATGGAAGGATCCCAACTCATCTCTGTCTGAAACAGTGAAGGCTGGGGACAAGTCTGACATCCATTGAAATTCATGCTTAAGCAGAACAAAGGACTCATTTTGCCTGAAGCAGAAAAGGTACTCTCACACAAGGTCCTAAATCCAGCAAAGACACTTAGGCCCTTTAACTCTTGGTAAGGAAGTCCACAAGCCTCAGGCCCATTCTTCTGTGTCTGAGTGGAGGTTGAAAAATTCATGGAGGAGATTGCCTTTCTGAATAATAATAATACCACGTGGAACAAAAATAGGTTTACAGTTGTTCATATGGAAATAATATAATAATAAATAACAATAAAGAATAAACTCTGTTCCACATACTTACAACTGTCAACCTACTTTTGACTCACCTTGTACATCAATACAGTGTTCATTAATTATGACAAATATACTAATGTAAACTGTTAAAATAAGGAAAATTGGGCATGGGTTATATGGGAGCTCTGTACTCTCTTACAACTTTTCTGTAAATCTAAAATTGTTCCAAAATTAAAGGTTTACTTAAAAAAAAATGCATGGGGCTAAATGAAATACAGAATCCGGGAACAAAATAACAGTGTTTTGCATAAGGATATCCTATAGTTACTATGTTTACTGATTATGTAATTATACTTATGTTAATTTTAAATTTTTGACAAATGTAATATAATTATAAAAGTTATTAGCCCAGCTGGTGTAGCTCAGTGGATTGAGCACGGGCTGGGAGCCAGAGGGTCCTGATTCGATTCCCATTCGGGGAACATGCCTGGGTTGTGGGCCAGGTCCCCAGTGAGGGCCATGTGAGAGGCAACCATACATTGCTGCTTCTCTCCGTCTATTTCTCCCTCCCTTCTCCTCTCTCTAAAAATAAATAAATAAAACTTTTAAAAAAAAGTTATTAATGTTAGGGAAAATTGGAGAAAGGGTATATAGGAGTTTTTTTTTTTCATTCTACCTTTACAACTTTTATATTAGTCTATAATTATTTTTTAAAATATTTACTAAAAAAGAAATGAATACAGCCCTGGCTGATGTAGCTCAGTGGATTGAGCGCGGGCTGGGAACCAAAGGGTCCCGGTTCGATTCCCAGTCAGGGCACATGCCTGGGTTGCAGGCCGGGTCCGCAGTGAGGGCCATGTGAGGAGCAACCATACATTGCTGTTTCTCTCTCTCTCTTTCTCCCTCCCTTCCCCTCTCTCTCTCTAAAAAAAAAAAGAAAAAAAAAAAAAGAAATGAATACAAACATAAATGAGTTCAAGAAAAGCAACAAACATTTAATAAATCTAAAAGTGGTCCAATGCATGGGTAATAGAAGTTCTCTTTTTTTTAAGCTTTGAAACATAGCTTCTTATTACTTTTAATTTAATATCCTTATTAATATTTAATATAAGTATATGAAACATAATTCAATGGTTCAATCTATTTTTGTTCAACTTTAACTACTAACAGTTTTAATATTACTCTGGAGAAATATTTTTTAGTATTAGGACTTATTTGGATTTTTTAAAAAATTCTTTAACTTATTTTTTAAAGTTCTTAAACATGAAGACCAAAGCAAGGAGGACAAAAAACATACTAATATTATGGTTCAAGAAAAAAATATAAAGTTATCATAAATATGAAAATAAATTAGATGATCAAAAATTTTTTTCAATATATCAAAATATGTTTCAGTATAATGCTTTTGGATATGTGAAACAGAAGACTGAGTAAAATATTTAAGGAAATCAAAGAAAATAATATAAGCCTAGGACTTTATATTTAGCTAAGCTGACTATTAAAGGTAATGTACACAGACAAATCATTATCAACAGATATGTTGTAAGAAAGATGTAAAAAGATGTCAGAGGATGACTGAAAAGGACAAGATGGTGATTACTAATGTAGAAAGGGAAGTACTTGCCAATGGGACAGGATACAGGGATGTTCTTCAGGGGTGGTTGGCAAAGCGTTATTACTTGAACTGGTGTTGGTTAGGATAGTATCCACTTCACAAAAACCCATTAAAATGTATTTTATTGTGGACATTTTTCCTGTGACTATGTGATTAGTATAAAAGGTGAATAAGCCCTGGCTGGTGTAGCTCAGTGGATTGAGCACGGGCTGTGAACCGAAGGGTCACCGGTTCAATTCCCAGTCAGGGCACATGCCTGGGTTGCTGGCCAGGTCCCCAGTGGGGGCCAAGTGAGAAGCAACCACACATTGATGTTTCTCTCCCTTTCTCCCTCCTTCCCTTCCCTTCTATCTAAAAATAAATAAATAAAATCTTAAAAAAAAAAGAATACCTGTTAAAAAAAAGAATGACAAAACATATATTTCTATGTCAGTTACATATAATAATCTCATTAATTAATTTAAAACCTACTTATTCAAAGAAGATATTTTATACCTTTATGCGATTTCAATGTTAGAGCTATTTTATCACTCTATTTAAGTTTTGTTAGGAAGTGTTCCATTATTGAACATGTTGAATAACTTCATTTCCATGTATAAAATCATAAAACGTACTTTTATGCTTACTCTTATTATTATATTATTATTATTATTATTACTCTTATTATCTGTATACAATTATAAAGCATACTCTTAACTATTAATTTAACTTTTCTGTGATTTAACATTTTTTCTAGGCACTTTTTATGCATTGACTGAATATTAAATTATTCGGCATAGATACCATTTCTATGACAGCATATTTTGGTTTGGTCATACCTATCATCCTTAATTCCTTTGGGAACATGTTTCTTGTCTTGCTACTCTCAAAGTCTCCATGAACACAGAGGGTCTCTGTCCATGGCACCAGCTAAATGTGAACCACCTAATCTCCCCATCTACAGTGGTTTTCTTCTTTTCTTTTTTTAACAGAATACCAGATGACACAGTCTTAGTAAATTTGTATAGAACTATCTCCTAGTCACCATGGTTATTTCAGAAATAGGCATTATTCATTTTTTAAGCAAAGTAGATCATGAAAATCAACCGATAATATATTAAAATAGAAGCATTCTTGCTTTGCTAGCTTGATCCTTAGGAGGATTTAGATTTAAGACAGGGCAACAATTTATCTGATGCTGGAGACAAGCCAACATGAACAGCAAGCAGCATGAGATAAAGAGACAGTACTCCATTTCTGATGACAGTGACGCTGAGTTAGGACAGAACTGAAAAGAGTACAATTCTTAGATTTACATTTAAATATGATAATTCCCCTATTTTCTTCGGTTAATTTATGTTGGATTTTGTGACAAAGGCACTATTATGCTTGCTACATTCCATTCAAATAATAGCATGTCCAAATAACATAATTGTTATGACACATCCTTGAATATGTTTGAACATAGCATGGAAAATTGATTAAAATGTTTACCTAAGCTATTTTGTCAAACACAGGGGCTGATACACACAGGATTATTGTCACATTTAGAATTCCACATTTTTGTTCAGTTATTCAAAAACTCTCATAACCTCTACTGTGTAAAGTGCACAGCTCCAAGTGTGATACATGTGACCCATGAGAGGCCAATCTAACCTGAAGGGATATAACAGGAAGAGACATAAATTTGAAGAAGGTAAGATTCTCGCTTTTAAGAAACACACACATCCTATGAACAAGTAACTTTATAAATGTCACTCGGCCTACCTCCTTCATTCAACTACCTCCCGTCTTCCTTTTCTGCTACTTCAGACTTACTTCCTCCTTGAGAGCAAAGGGGAAACGTATATACCCTATGTGTCACTAAGCCATTACCAAGGAGTTCTACCTAGAGCAGTCCAGGCGAGAGTAGCTTCCAGGGGAGACATTGGCAAAGCGCCAGGGATAATTCACTAGAGAAAAGAGCAATTGTGAGTTGCTATTTGCCAACATTTGCAGCAACTAGGGATGGATACCTTAACCAAGTGGATTGAGCAAGACACTATCAGCGTCCCCTTCACTGTGTCCACTCAGGTTCATGTTGTTGTAGGCACGCTCTTCCCCCCTGCCTAGGCTGTCTATCAAAGCCTGCTGTTCCTGAGAAAGTGGTGCAGCGCTCATTTGTTGCTTATATGACATATTAAGCACCTATGATCACTGCAATATAACATAACAACTTGCATATGAGTGTGTATACCTCAGTCTGAGAATTAAATGAAGATAGTATTAAGCCTGATTAATTTTTATTCCCCCAGTATCCAACACAGTGATGTAATCATGTTATTATTGATCACATGCATGTAAATTTTTAATTAACATTAAAAATTAATGTTTGAAGGAGCTAACAAAATGACAAACACAAAGCTGAAACTTTGGATACATAGACAACTTTAATGTTAAATCTATCAGAGAAGTAAACCATTGCATGGAAGATGTCCTGAAAGTACTTTTAACTCTTTAAGCCTCTGTTTCTGAATGTAAAAAAGATAAATAAATAAACAAATAAATATTGTTGTGGGCCTATTTCCAGGACTAATAGAGATAATGTACATAAAGGGCTTAGCACAGTGAGTGCTAAATAGTGCGTTTAGCATGCGTTAAGTACTATTTAGCTTTTATCACTGATGATTTTACCAAAAACCATGATTGCAAAAAATTTAAGTGTCAAAATCTCATCCTGAAATTTAATGTTTAAGTATCTCTATAAAAAGAGTCAACAGAAGAAGGGTAAAGTGTTAGACTTAATTTTGGTATTTTTTGTGTTTGTGCCTTGCCTTACTAGATATTCAGATTCATGGTGTGAATTATCTCCTTTTGCTTATATATGTTTGCTTATATATGTTATGCTTGCATGTTTATATATGCACATATATACATATACGACATATATATACACAAAAATATATATATATATATAAAAGAACACACACACAAAAGGATATATCGAGAAAAGGATATATATATATATATATATATATAGAGAGAGAGAGAGAGAGAGAGAGAGACACGTACACACCCATCTCTTCTTTTGCTGAGGCTGGGATCTAGTCTGACATCAGTCACTGTATCACATCAATGTCATCATAGTATTGGTCCCCGAAGGACAGTTTCATGTTTTAATTCCAAACAGCTCTATCATTTTATAAAAGATATCTAAGAAGTGACAGAAAACATGAAAAAGGTAGCACGTTGCATAATAAAAATGCAACAGATTGTTCCTGAGATGGTCTTTTATTGTTGTTATAACCTAAAAATGTGATTTCAAGAAATACTATCCCCTATCTTAAATTATTCCAAGAACATGTTAAGATATTAATTAGAACAATGCATTCTCTTTCTTCTGAAATCTTTACTAAGAAAGACCATTAGGAATTTAAATGTCTAATTACAGATAAAAGGATTCTGTTACACTCTGTCTTTTATACCTGTTTTCATATACTCCAGTGTTTCTCTTACAGTTTCTTATTAATCAAAATATGGGAACATATGGATTAAAGGTTTGATAGATTTATGTAATTCAGAGAATATAAAGGATTGCCTAGTTTTCTATTTCCATTAAAAGCTGTAAATAAATTTAAAATAGAGTGAAATGCAATGGATTAAACAACAGTTGTTTGGTCTAAAGCACATGTGTGTGTGTGTCCCTGATCAGATAGCAGGAAGCTAGAAAAACCAGTGTGAACGGAGCTTGGAAACAGGCACATCTTTGTGTCTGGTCTGTATATCTTACTCGCCCGTGATTACTGCTGTATGTCCAGTACACAGAGAAGAATTTGATACTTAAAATTTTTTACTCAACCCTTGTTTACTGATTGACTCACACATTGATCTAAAGCATGTGTTCATGTAAATAAAAAATAAAAATGCCTATAAGCCATTCACTATTTATATTACCTAGTATACCTGCCAGTCCGTTTAGATTTTTAAAACCCATCATCTAAAATCTGTTTGCATCATGTCAATATTTGTTTTGGTCTTGTGTAAACTCTAATTTACCACAGCAAAAAAAAAAAAAAAAAAAAAAAAAAAAAAAAAAAAAAAAAAAAAAAAAAAAAAAAAAAAAAAAAAAAAAAAAAAAAAAAAAAAAAAAAAAAAAAAAAAAAAAAAAAAAAAAAAAAAAAAAAAAAAAAAAAAAAAAAAAAAA
>PVJI01004549.1:0-42814 GCA_004026765.1 Micronycteris hirsuta | reverse complement strand
CACACTATGCTAACTGCAGAAGGAAAGATTACATACTTCTAAATATTTGCAACAAAAAAGTTAGGAATACTAAACCATTAACTAGTAACATTTGAAATTTAAAACTAACACAGATAATTTAGATGAACTAACTGACAACTCTCAAACATGAGCACACGTGCCACAGTATTAATAGCATAATCCTACCTTCAAAATGCAAAAAAGGAGCAGAATGGATGTGGCAGAATAGCTTGTTGAGGGCTTATTTCCATTCTCTTATCTCACCTACATGATTCAATTATTGATTTGTTAAGCATTCTGGAACAACAAGTACTGAAAGATATTTTTAAAGGCTCAGGTTTTAAAGCTGGGCACAATGAAAATATCAGTCACAAATGTGGCCCCTCCTACAAATCCTACTCCAAATTCTCAGGATTTATATTTTCTACCTCTCCTTTCAGGTTGCTTTTGGTACTTTCTATTTCCCTAGTTCTGTTCTTGGAAATATTTGTCAGATAAATTGTGAACAAGATATGCAAAGTTTATACTATCACGTACCATATAATTTAAATACAAAGGCAAAATAAATTTAAAATCAGGGTTCAGGTCAAAATAAGGAAAAATTGTGAGGAAAATGCAGTGAAAGCAGTGTGCTGTGGAATGGTGGAAAGGCTACTTAGCCAACCACGGTAACCTTGGCGAGGAGCTCACCTTTGAGCAAAGGGCTAAATGACGTGAGTGGGACTATTACTTGCTGGGAAAATAAACTGCCCTAAGGCCCTAAGGTGGAAATGAACTTGGAATAAAAGAAGTACGGGAGAAATGTCCCATGTGAAAGAGAAGAAAGCCTTAAGGAGAGCCGGAGATTAGACACAAAGTTAGTTTGGCTGTCATCGACCCTCATTTACTCACTTTTTATTAACTAGGGAACCACCAAACACATTATAGTATTACTAGCATTTTGGTTCCTTAAACATCAATCTGATTCTTAAATAGCCCTATAACCTTTTGATATAAATTAAGGTCTTCTTTTTCACTGGTCCAATTAGCCCTAAAGCCAGTCAGAGAGATGAGAAATCTAAAACTCTACCTGGATCAAGAATCTCTCTTTCTCAGAGATTTAAAATTTAATAATACATAAATCTATACTTCCCTGGCCAGATCATTCTGACCAATATAAGCTAAGTATACATGGCTCACTTAAAAATAAAATACCCTGCTTATCTGAACCCTACTTTAAGATAATGTGGTTTTCATTTTCCTTTAGCAAACGGGCAAATTATTAAATGTCCTTTAGGGAACTTCTCTAAGTTTGTACTGCCCTTCTTTTGCATCCTTCAAGTTTGATGTTTACAGTGAAGCTCTGCACATATTCTGTGTAGAAGTTCCCTACAGAAACTCTACACATATTCAGAAGAGCATTTCCATCCCTTTGACCACTTTCCCATTCGACAGTTATTAGTTGATCATTGGAAACACAGTCCTGTTCCTGAATATTCACAAACCAGAAAATCTCTGAGGATCCGATCATTCAGCCTTTGCTCTTGAATAAGTCATCCATGGCCTTGATATTGAGACTGTAAGAGAATATACAAATAGAAAAATATAATTCTCCCCTTTAGAGATAAAGGAAGAGATTCCCCCCCAACCCCACCTCCTAGTTTTATTTACTTTAAGACAGTCACAAATATATTTTTTCCCTGTGAAACATGGAATTTTTTTCAAAACTATATAAGCTTCTCCTCAGTTTTAAAACCCAAGAATGTCTTTGTGAAGAACCTAGGGATCACCTTTTCCATGGGACATTTACACAATGGAATACTCCTTGGCTGTAAAAAAAGAAGAAAAATTTACCCTTTGTGACAGCATGGATGGACCTGAAGAGCATTGTGCTAAGCAAAAAAAGCCAATCAGAAAAAGACAAGCATCATTTGATTTCACTCATATGTAGAATCTAATGAACAGGCTGAACTGACAGGCAAAATAGAGACAGACTCACAGACAGAGAGCAGGCTGCCAGCTAGTGGTGGGCGAGGAAGTTGGGTGGAAAAACAGTACGGGGATTGCAACGGGGTGGGGGGGCGTATAAGAGAACTAAGTGGTAATGGGGAAAGTACAAAATAAAATTTATTTAAAAAACAAAATATAATCATTTAGGGAGATGGCATCCTACCCCTATCTCCCAGTTTCTGTGGGAAGATAAGGAGCCTAATTTCAGTGGACACTTTGTTTCAAACTGCAAAACTACCCACTGTCATAAAGATGAGAATATTATGTTCTTCCTCACTCTTATCATCAGGTAACATTAGGGGAACTATGTCTGACCAATGATGCCATCAGGTCCTCTGGCTTGAGGACTGATTATTATTTATATTGAGAACATGTACCCAGCGGGTTGTATCTGTTCAGCTGTGTAAATGGGGGAGATTCTTTAGGTCTTCACAGTCTCTTCCTGGACTGCCTGTGATGTACATCATATGCTGTTTTAATGCTTATTTAATAACAAAACTGCTTTCTTTCTCTTCCAAATTGGTAGAGAGGTTTCCTGGGTTGGGAGAAGATTTTGGTTTTAATTCTATTTCCTCAACAATTTGTAGACTGGATTCCTTGACCAGGGCTGATATTGGGGAGTGGGGTAGTGTTTGGGACTGAGAAAATGAGAGCCAGCAGACACTCCCAGAAACATCAATCACCAAGCTGAAGAGTAGTATTATAAGAGTGTGAATCTGAAGCTGCCGATACCAGGTTCAGGAACTGAGAAGTAAATCAGAGATAAAACTACAGGTTCCAATTGTGGTTTGAAGATTGAACTTGCATTTCCTAAGGTGCTGTAGAATGGTGACCATGACTTCAACTGTGTCTAAAAGTCTTAATATTTTCCAGACTTGGTGGAGGCTTTGCTGGAATCTTGTACCTAAGTAAATTTTAAAGATCAAAATCCTAATGACTTTTTTTCCCTCCTAGAATAAAGACAATGCATACTCAGTTTTTAGAGTATGTCAGAGAAGGAAACTTTATCAAAATTCAAAAATCAATCCAAATAACTCTGAATATGCCTAACAAGGAGAATTAAATAACTAAACCTTTGAATTGGTGATTTTAGGTTCTTATTTAAATTAGGAAAAATGTTTAATATACAGTCAACCAGTGAAAATAGACTTGGGAGAAAAGAAAACATAGTTGTTTTTATCTTTCCTGACTTGATGCGAACAAAGGACAAGTAAGAAATTATTTGGGCACTCTGAACATGTAATCGTATTTTTCTTGCCCTTTCTCCTTTACTCTAAAGGACTTAAATCCCTTTAATTAATGACCTTTAGGAACTTTCACTAAATTCATGTAAAGATCAGCACATAATTTTGGAGGGGGTGGGAGTAATTAGTACCTGATTTTATACCAACAGAATAGACCTGTATTCAGGATTTATGTAGATGGGATTCTCCTTAGACCATGCTGATTGGCTGTCTATCCTTATTGGCCAGAAGACTACAGAATCTAGCCAGTTTGGGAAGATCAGCAAAGCCAGAATGAATGCGCAGAATCAAAGAGTAAATAGGATCCATGGTCTGACAGCAGGGATAATTTGGGCAGCACTCTGGCTAAGCCTCCCTGATGTAGGAGCGGGCACAATTTCCCAGGTGTGTGTTTGTGTGTGTTTTTGTTTGTGTGTGTGTGTTTCTTTTCTCAGCCAGTGAAAAGTTAACCTATAGTTGTCTTTATCCATTTATAGTGCCGGAGGACTGGGATCCCTTGACATTTATAATCAAATGTGTAACAGGAAATATAATTGAATAGGAAAATGAATTTTATTTCCATGTGCATGTGCATATGTATATAGTATTTATTTTCTTGTAAGTTAAAAATTCAAAGTTGCAATTCATCCAGACTCATTATAATTACTTACATGCATGCTTTGCATGCTAAAAGAACATTTGAAATTTCCATTCTTATTTCTAACATCTCATGAAATAAAGAGAAATTCGGATTGCTCTAAATGACTTTGAGTTTTCTCATAATGTGAGGATCTTTGTATGCAAGTTCAATTACCTTATTTTGCATAAATATGACATAATTAAACTTTATTGCTTGTAATTTACATCACGGTTAATAATAGTTGAAAGACCACGCTCGCATTCTATACAGTGCCTTAAAATAAAATGCTGTTCCAAATGAACAATTGCACTTGGGAGTGCTTTTATTCAAAACTACTTGTACGATTATTTTAGACAATGTCAGTAAGTGACATTTTAACAGATGAGTTACTTTATATAATAGCAAACCATTTACTTGGTGAAATAGAAAAGATTTGGAAAAGTAAGTATCTCACAATAAGTAAAACTTTTACATGTAAATTTGTATATTACTAAAAAAAAACACTGGCTCTGTTTGTCTTTTCAAATATTAGGCCCCATTAATTTTTGTATCTGAAGGTGTTTAAAGTGTGAAGCTGTTTATTAGCAAATAGATGCATCTCTAAACACTTAAATGATGTAAATAATGTAGATGAAGATGCCATTTCAATTAAGTATAAATTTGTCATTTGGCAATCTATATCAACAATGAAAGTGATACTATAATAACATATCCAAAACTGTTTCATAAATTGAAACATATTTTTGTGTTATTCTGTGATACGACAAAAAATCGGTGGCACGCTTGATTTTGAAGGTATCATAATACTCATTAAAACACAAATTAATTGTCTTTTTTTTTAAAAGTGTGCAATTACAGTTGTCCCCATTTCCCCCCACTACTCTCTCCTCCCCTACCCACCCCCGAATCTCACATTCAAATTCATTGTGTTTGGGGAGCAGTAATTTCTGCTGTGATCGAAGGGAGCCACACCTTAAGGCGTAGTTAGCTCACTCTCTGTGCACCATGCCCTGTACTGACCCTGCCTGCGGAAGGCAACGGGACTTCCAGCCAAAGAGAGCACCATCCTACCCCTCAACGGGAAGTTAAAGAGAGTTAACTCAGAAAAACAGAAACCACGCTGATTATTAAACAAAGGTAATTTAACACTGTACTGTACTTGGATCAGTAATTGGTCAAACAGGGCAGACACCTGACAGGGAAAGAGGGTCCTGGAGTAGTTTCCGAACCCCGTTGACTGGGGAAACCAAGGGAGCACGCGGGCATCTCCAGATCTGGAACTGAGGAAGAAGGGCCCTGCGATCCCTTGTCTGGGAGCCAGACCTTGGGTGCGAGGACACTAGGTGGTGCTCGTGCCTGTAAAGGGCCTTGATGAGAAGGGTTCTGGTAGGACTGGTAGGGCTGCAGTTAGCTGGAGCTTAAAACCAAATACCACTTAGAAGGTGGAAGGTTATTGCCATGGCGGCACTGACAGAAACACAAAACAAAAAGAGAGGCGGGCCCCCTCACCCTCTCTCCTAGTCACCATCTATCGCTGCTACTTCAGACCCTGATACAGAGTCACAAAAAAAAAAAACAAAACAAACAAACAAACAAACAAACAAACAAACAAACCTGTCTGCAGGGCTCCAGCTGAGGATCACAAAGAAGCATTTTAAAGAGTGGATTTAGAAGTAAAAGGAAATAGTTTGTCTGCACATGCACCTTGCATGAGAATGCATCACCAGAGGGAATTGCGTGATACAGTCTCAGTATTACAGTTTCATAGAGCTGGGAAAGATTTCATGTTGGGCTTCTCTAGGCCACCTCACTGTCATGGACTGTGGCAGGTCACCCGGGTCATTTGGAATACTCAGGCTCAGATGAAGAAGAAGGTGTGTGGCGACCAAGACAACCCCGGCGTTGTGAGTGGATCTACCGTGACGCCGTGTCAACGCGGCTATCAGGAAAGGCTGTCCCTGCCTTTCCCGTGGAGCAAAAACACGTGGACTAAATCTACCCAATAACCTGAAATCCCGGAAGTGGATTCCTTTCTAGAATCCATGAAAAGGAAGCTTCAGCCCTCGTGCCACTTTAATTTAGATCGTGTAACACCCGCAGCGGAGGAAGTAGGCGCAGGACCCTGCGCCCTGACCTCTGACTTGCGAACACGATGAGAAGATGAACGAATGTTGTTTTAAGCCGCTAAGATGCTAGTGATTTCTTATGGCAGCAACAGAAACCTCGTACAGAGGGCCACCAAGGGTGGTATGTTTGCTTAAGTCTCCATTCCTCGTCTTCTTCTTATCCCTTTGGAAAAGTTCTAAATTCTAAAAGAGAAAGAGAAACCTTCGTGATAGCTAACAGCGCGGTGGACGCCCTTGAACAGCAACCCGGGGTATCCCTTCTTAAGGAAAAGCTCCATGGACCTCACTATACCCTTGTTCTGGGCATAGGACATTCTTTTAAAGCAGTGAGTCCACTCAGGTAAAGTGAAGATTAGGGATCCAGTGTGTTTCCCTGTTACTCTGAACCAGATTGCCAACATTATCTTCCAAGTTATGTACACCAGAAAACAAACAAACAAACAAACAAACAAAAAAAAAAACAGGGGGTGGGGTTTGTCAGGCAGTTCTGGAATTGCTACGATGGAAGCTCAGGTATCTATTATTCCCAGGGCAGGGTATTACCTTGATAAACAAATTCCCCTTTCAGCATTATGAAATGGCATCATTTTTGGCCAAGAGATAGTGGCTACAATTATTTGGGGGGTTCTAGATTCTCTGAATGGATTGTGATTGGTAACCATTTGATAAGCAGTATATTTGATATAAACACTTTAAGGAATATGTAGGCCCAGTGCAAGCATGCAGCCTGCCAGCTGGACCCAGTCTGTTAACTCCTGCCGACAGGTTTCACAGCTATATTTGCAGCACATGGCCAAGAGCCTGCTATACTCACAGAGCTTATCAAGGTTATGCACTTCACAGAAGAAAAGAAAAAGTGCTCCGTCTTCTCACCAAAGATTTAATAAAGTCAGGGATCCTGTGCGAAACTCTCCCACTAACCGTGGGCGTCTCTGATACTGGGGCCCCTTCTGTGGAGCAGCAAAGTTGGCACAGGAAGCCAACCGCTGCTGGGCAGCCAACAGCTGATGTCACTGCCGGACCGAACAAACGGCTGCCATTGTGGGGCCTGGCATGAAGCTTTAGAATTGCCAACATTTTTGTGTGTGTGTGTTCTTCCAAAAAAAGATCAGGATCAATGGCTTCCATGTGGTAAGGCCTGCGATATATCTGAGCACTCTTTTCACAAAGCTGTTTGAATTATTCTACAATATTTCATCAGTGGATCAGATATGTTTTAGCACAATATAAGCTATGGGTAGGTGCTGAAATGTTCCTTTGCATCGAGGACATTATGCTGGTGACTCCCACTGAGCAAATGGCTCACACGGCAGTGATTAATAATGGTTGGGCCTTGAATGAGGTAGAAATTCAGATTCCTAATGCTTTAATGTCCTCTACTGTGAAGTAAAAATGGCACATCCTACACAGGGCCAATCCAGGTTCCTAAGACCTTCAATTTCAGGAAGAGGTAGCAACACTCTCCTAAGTCACATAGCGAGTACTACTCACCTAATTTCTAAACTACTGGCAACAAAGAATCTTGCCTATAAAACTTGTCACATGATAGGACAGCATCATTCAATGAGAAAACCTACTTCCAATATGGAATTCTAGTACAATAGAATGATCTAGCAATTTTCCATTATTTTAATATCTGATTGCACATAGCACTGGATATTCTTCATGATAGGCTGATCTGGCTCTTGGATATGCTGTCTTGAGATGAAGAGAAATACATCTTCACATAAACTTATGGATCATTACTAATAATGGCCTTAGCTCTATGATGAGGTCACTGGCCCACCAAGACAGTCATAGTGGTGACTAAATATACAGTGATATGATATACATATAACTTATACACTCTCAAGCTCTAGCTCTCTCTCTGTTTATCTTTATATCACCTGCACTCTCAAACAGAGAGCACCCTTATTTAAAGATAAGCATCCGTAGTGAATCTGTTCTTGCACCCATCATTTCTACCGCTGGTTGGAGGCTTTATGCTCAAAACCATTACAGGAATGGTATTATCACAAAGAACTACAGAATGTGTCCTATTTGTCAACTATGCCAGCATCTATGAAGAGCATTTCGACAGGGCCTGTTTTCAGCAATTTGTAAGTTATACACAATGTTTCCAACTCTACCCAGGTGTCAGGAGTGCAGAATTGGAAGTTTTTGTATATTTATTTTTTTATTTTTTATTTTTAGCCATGATATGGCTTACTAAGCTGTGCTTTAGTATGGGCTCTGGGGCTTGCCTGTGGTGCTCTTGATGTATAAAACCCAGATGTTCCGCCAGTTCTTTTTGAGAGGTAACACCAGGAAATTGACAGTTATGTGTATATTGTACACAAGCTAATCATCTGTCATCCTCACATGGCCAACACACACTGCCAGACACAGCGCCTTCTTCATCTGGAACTCGACCACAGATTTTGCATTATCGACTTTGGCTGCCATGTTCTCCTTGTGGGTGAGCGAGGAAGTGAGCTTGCCAGCCATTTTCAGGTTTAGGCCCAGGATTCGTGGGATCTGCTTTAGTACTTGTTATTATTTGTCTTGTTGAGAATAGCCATCCTAACAGTTGTGAGGTGGGATCTTGTTGTAGTTTTGATCTTCATTTTCTTCCCAGCTGTTGAGTATTTTTTCATATATCTGTTGGCCATTTGTATGTCTCCTTGGGAGAAGTGTCTGTTTAAATCCTCTGCCCACTTTTTAATTGGATTTTTGATTTGTTTGGTGTTGAGTTGTATGAGTTCTTTGTATATTGTGTATATGAACCTGTTGTCAGACTCGTTTGTAAATATCTTCTCCCATTTGGTTGGTTGCATTTTTGTTTTGTTGACAGTGCCTTTCATTGTGCAGAAGCCTTTTACCTTGACATAGTCCTGTTCATTCTCTTTGCAATGAAAACAAACAGAATAAAATACCTAGAGATAAACATAATAAAGTATGTAAAGAACCTATACTCTAGAATCTACAAGGCTTTATTAAGAGAACTTGAAGAAGACACAAAGAAAGGGAAAGATATTTCAGGTTCATAGATTGAAAGAATCAGCATAGGTAAAATAGCCATATTACCCAAAGCAATGTACAGATTTAAAGCAATCCCCATAAAAAATCCTCATGACATTTTTTAAAGAAATAAAACAAAAAAATCACCAGGTTTGTATGGAACTACAAAAAGACCCTGAATACCCAAAGCAATCCTGAGGACAGAAAACAAAGCCAGAGGTATCACACCCCCTGACTTCAAAGTGTACTTGTCTTATACTTAATGCTCAGATTGTGCTCAGCTTATTTTTGATAAAAATTTTGGAGTTGGCCACAAAGTAGAACAGAATAGGAGACCATGGATAAGTGACTATGCTTGTCCCCCTTCCTGTCCCCCGTGGCCTGGTGCAGAGCTGTTCACCTGCACTGGACTGGTTTTCAGAGCAGTGGCCAAAGTTCTGGCTAACACCAACAGGGCTGGTATGGAATCTCTGGAGGAAAGTTATGGATTTCTTTACTAAGTCTGACTTACCTTGTTTCATTGTTCAATATAAAAAAAGCCCCCGAAAGTTTTCTTCATCTATTTTGGGATAGTTTACACATTGGAGGAGCTTTGCCAATGCAGGGAGTCCTGTCCTCAAATGCTCTTCTCAACAAGCGCTACTCTCACGGAGTGAGTGTTCCGCTCCAGGATTCGAGGTGGTTCGCTCCAACCTCGCTTCTCCATTGTCATGAATAAATCTTTTCACACTTTGTCATAAGTAGCTAGGTCAACATGTACCTTAGATGACAATTACACAGAATCCCTGTGCTTGTGAAGACGGATATGGCAGGATGTTCTCACTTTCTATTTAGATTATGAATACTTTGAATACTAAAGTAGAATTTCATATCCCATATAACCTAGATATATCTATTTTAAACTATTCATAGGAGGTGCTTCCATATGAAAATTCTGAATTTATGACTCATTTCCATTTTCAAAAAATGCATCTTGTTTCTCCAACTGGACTGTATGTACTATTGATACAAAATATAATTTATATCCTTATGATATCTTTGTATTGACTACCTAAACTTTTAAATAGAGTAGATAATAACTGTGTGTTAGTTGACAGGTTTACAGATTTATCTGTGTTTTGGCTATGTACAGTATATTAATAGTAGAGTTTTATGAGTTTTGTTATTCTGAGCAATACATTTATTTGTGGGTATATAACATATGTATCTGATACAAACAAATAAAATGTAAACTGAAAGCACAATAAAAGTTCTTTCATTCCATTCATCCAGGGCCCCTGCATCTCTTCCTGTTATTCTTTCTGCTTGTAAGCAGAGATCTTTCAAAATTAAATATTTTTCCCATAAATATACTTTGTATCCAGTTAGTAGCAAATGGGAAAGGTTACCTTAAACTTTCCCACTTGCTGGTATATTTCTTGCATTAAATATTAGTACATTTAGAGCTTAGAGTTGCTTTATTCTACTTTCACTAACTACATTGCATTTATTTTGTATTTTTGTATGTTTGTGAATGTGTGTGTTTGTAGAAGTGAATTAATAAAAAATATTTTCTATTATGGAATTAGCACTTTAGTTAAAAGAGAGTCACTTAGTAAATGTGTATATATACATTCACTTAGTAAAAATATACACACACACACATTTACTAAGTGAGGTATATATATACCTGGTATATATACATATACTATATACATACACATATATAGTATAAATGTAGTATGTGTGTGTGTGTACACTCTTCGCTTGGTAAATGTATATAAGGTGGTATATATTTATATCTCCTTATATACATTTAAAAATTAGAGCTTCTCCCACCCTGGCTGATGTGTCTAAAGGCGGTATACATACAGTATATATAGTACAGTATATATACTGTATATATACTATACTATACTATATTTGATGGTAATAAGTGCTATTTGGGAAAAAAAACAGAATAGTAAGAGTGTTCAGAGATAGTTGTGAAAGCAGGTTTTCTGGTTTCTACCACAGAACTACTGATGGTTTCATGGAGAATGTGACATTTGGCAGACATCCAAAAAGAATGGGGCTGTGAACTGTGCAACCATCCAGGGCTTGCAGCCCCCAAATTAGAAAAGCAGGTACAAAGAACTACAAATCTTCAAGCTGCAGTCAGGAGGGGAGAATAACCGGGGCACAAGGGAGAAGGGGAAGATTCTAAGAGATTGGGTATAAAAATACTAGTTCAGATAGAGTTTTAGACTGTTTTATTACAACAGCTTTCACAGAGAGAGGTAAGAGAAATAATGGAGTCATAAGTAGGTTCTCATGAGGGAGACAAGAATTGTGGGGTTTATGAGGTTTGGGATGGCTAATTGGTAACCTACATAATCTATATAAAATGGTAGTGAAGGCATGAGGGTGGTGAGAACAAAGTGAGTAGAATTGGTGTTAGCTGTGATTTGAGGAATGACAGAGGGAATGGGCTTTACAATTTTGGAGACTGTCATGCTAAGTGCAATAAGCCAGTCACAGAAAGACAAATACCATGTGATTTCACTTATATTTGGACTCTAGTGAACAAAATAAACTAGCGAACAAAATAGAAACAGAATTTTAGATGCAGACTGATGGCTATTAGAGAGGGTGGAGTTTGGAGCTGGGTGAAGGAGGTAAAGTGATTTAAGTAGGGGAAAACCTCATAGGCAGGCAAAATAAAACACCATAGCTTTAGAGAGGTAGTGTTTGCCAAAAATTAGAGTAAAGAACAAGGCTTGCTTACTCATTTTTTTTTCCTGGTCACGATGTCATTTTCACATTTGGACATTATTCAAGCTCGTACTTGTCATTTCTATCTGAAGAATAGCAGTTTGATTTACTTATATAATCCACTATGGTCTTGTAGTACCTGAGCTTTAAAAAAGAAGGTGATGGAAGACATTTGTTCACGTGAAGACTTTGTTTTATTGCTGTCCATCAATAGTACAGCATCCCCTCTTTCAAGATAACAACTCACCAAAAGTCAGTTTAATAACCGCCATAATATTGTACATGATATATTATATTACATATATGTGTGTGGGTATATGTATATGTGTGTGGGTTGTATGTATACACACCACACACACACACACATATATCTATATCTATCTATATATATATATATATACATATATATATATATATATATATATATATATAGAGAGAGAGAGAGAGAGAGAGAGAGAGAGAGAGAGAGAGCGCATTTTCCCTTCTCAAGTCTTCGTGTTATTAGCCTCTTCTCTGTTTATGTTTGCAGTGCTCCTCTTAGTAATTTTCATTATGCCTTGTTAGTAAACTTTTGCTCTTCGAAATGTACAACAAAATCCAGCACCCATATTCACCTTTTATCACCTTTATTTCAGGACAAACCATTTAATTCCATTTTGAATCAATTAGGAGAAACTCTAATTTTTTTAAATATATTTTTAAAGAATTTATTTATTTTAAACACAGAGGAAGGGAGGGAGAAAGAGAGGGAGAGAAACATCGATGTGTGGTTGCCTCTCACGTGGCCCCCACTGAGGACCTGGCCCACAACCCAGGCATGTGCCCTGACTGGGAATTGAACCAGTGACCCTTTGGTTCTCATCCTGCACTCAATCCCCTGAGCTACACCAGCCAGGGCTCATGTCACTTTTTAATCACGCCATTATATTCAAGCCCTGAAATTTATTTTTATTAATAAGTGAATTGAATAGCAGTGTCTCCATATCCCTATGATATATATTAAATAACGCATAAAGTTATTGATCTTGCCAGAATTTGAAGAGGGTTGTTTCGGTGTGGCATTATGTATTGTAATAATGGGAACATTTTGAGTCTCAAATGTTTATTACTTCTTACACACATTACAAAAGCAGAATCCAAGGTGCTAAAAGTGTCCCAGGTCTAGGACATAATACATAATGTTTGTCAGTAATTTTGTGACAACTGTAATCTGTGCACCTGTGGACTTGGCCCAACTTTGAATCAAGATAGAGAAAATTTCTTAGTCAGAACAGAGTACAAGTAACATAATGAATAAAACATACTCTGAATAATTTAGCACAAAGGGAAAATTGGTGTTATTTCTTGGGCCCCCTCCAAAGCCGAACTTGTATCAATTATTCTCTTCCCCTAGTTTGTGTCTCTTGGATAAAAATATAATCAAATTTGTGTGTGCACAGAGAACACAGATTTTGTCAATTATAATTTAAAAGTTGTAACTTTAAAAGTTTGTGTCAATGTGAAGCTTTTCTTTGAAAATATCTTTAGCTGTTACATACTAGGCTGGACGTTTGAACAAACTTAACAAACTTAAAAATATCATAGCAACCACTTTTCCTGCTTGTTTATGTCTAGGACAGGTACACGCCGAGCTTCTTCCTGAGAGCCGGAGCTATGCTTCAGAATTTTGTGTCCAATAAACAAGTGCAATGCTTGACTTCGGAAGGTTTGTGCATAGTAAACAAATGTATACTAACTGTCTTAATTGTTCTGCTTAAAAAAACCTTAGGCTATGCTGTTTTGGAGACTGGTATAGCTGAGGATTTTTTTATTTTGGTCCACAGTTCAAGCAAAAAACAGATTTCTGTATTGAATCTAAATGCTCTCTTGGAAAGATGTGAGAATGCAATCTGCTTGGGAGTCGAGATTCAAATTCGCATTTGATAAGGCAATTTGAAAATTTACATATAAATTCCTCAGATAAATCTACATTATTATTCTCAATATAGAATTCACTTGAAGAAACACATTTATTTTAATCATTTCTCTTACAAATTCGAAGATGGCAGTTATATGTAAAGATTTTGTCTTTTTGAAGACTAGAGACAAATGCATTTTTTTGGAACTGCAAATCAACAAAACAGAGTGAGTTAAAGACTAACTAACAGATTTAGTTATCATTAAATTCAGTTATAGATGTTATTTAACAAACTAGATCACCTTTAAAAAAAAAAGCCCTAATTCTATTTTTAAGAGAGCCTACTAAATATTCTTTCACTTATTTTTGTCATCATTTCTCCCTTAGTGTTATATCTAACAATCTTCCCAACATACGGATTGGAAGAACACTTGTATTTTTTTTTCTTTTGTTAGTTCCTCATTACCTGTAATCTCCCCTGTCTGGTATCTTTGAATTCTCTCTTTCTCTTACAGCAACATCGGCTACATATGGTTGGCTGTAACTCCAAATATATCCAGACATTATCAATTCTTATTACTGTCACTGCTAGTTCTATGGTCCAAGCCACCGACATCACTCATCCACTCTACCGCATAAGCCTTCTCCCTCCTGCTCCTCCTTTTATGCTTCTCTGTATCGTCAATACTCTATAATAAACAGCCAGAGGCATTGTTTTACAACATGGCATTGTAATGTTTATCTACCAAAATTATGCCATGGCTCTTTTTCTCACAAAGGAGAATCAGAGTCCTTACCATGACCCCAGAGTCATTCCATGACCTAGCCTCACCCCAAGTCTTTGAGTGCTCCTCATTGACCCAGGTTTATGACATTAATCTGCAATCTGTACCTCCTGTCAGCAAAACTAGGGAGGGTCTGATTCCCAAGTGTCTAGCACAGAGAGGTTTTTATTCAAGCATGAGAACCTTAAAAACTCTCCATAAAGCAGGAAAGGTGATTTGGATTACAAAATCTCCTTCAAGCTGTATCTTCTTTTGTGCAGTTGAGTATGACCCTACAGTTAAGATCTCCAGTGAAGTGTGTTACCTTCTGGCAGAGTCCCCAGAAGACTCCCGGAAGAGCTCTGAAAGCCCTTTGCTTTGCTTTTAGCTGGAATCAAAGAATAAAAAGGAGGATGATCATGTGTTAAGAAATATCATGTGAGTATGAGATGACCTATTGTGTTGAACCCTTGAAAGCTGGGAATAAATTTGTTACCACCAGTTTGCCTGTTCTTTTTGTTGTTGTTCTTTCCCTGCCATTCCTATTTTTAACATGAGTTTGTTAATTTGCTTAAGTTTTCTTGTTAATCACATAGTGGCATCCTTTTCATTTTGAATCTACTCAGAGAGTAGAACATGATTATTTCTACTTTTTATAATGAGAGAACATGATTATTTCTACTTTTTATAAGAATCGTTACAACTGATCATTTAAACTCTTACATTTGATGAACACAAAATTTCCTATATATTCTTCTCCTTATTTACCTTTGTATTTATTTTGGTTTCTTCAATTTTCCATTCATTACGATTTTTTTCTAATGTGGAATGTCTACCTATCTTCCATAACACTCATGCTCACTCTTCTTTCTCTTGAAGGGTAGCGGGATATGCCACTCTAGCACAGGACTTTAGGGCATGCCACCCTCAATGTGCCACTGTGGTATATTGATTATTTTGAGCGACAGACACTTGAAAAACAAGAAACAAAGTGAGAGGCTTTCTGTGGACTCCTCTTCGTGCCTAAAAACAGTCTCTGAGAAGAATCAAATTGTCATCATCCAGGGGAGAGAAGAGACCAGAAGTCCACACTGCATATGGACAAACTTTGTCACGATCTATCATACCTGCCGAGTACTCTTCTAAGGACCTTTTAATCTTTCCTAAAAAGGATTTACTCTCCCTTAAGAAGCCTGCATCCTCCCTCATTTTCCCCATTTAAGATGATGTTTGAGCTTGAATTCTAAACCACTTCAGAGAGTTAATGCATATTTTCCTCGCCCATCTATACATGAGGAATACATGTTAATACATCTTTGTCTTTTCTTTGTAACGTTGTCTTTTAGGACAGAAGGTTCAATTTGTATAGTGTGGAGAACTAATTTTCTAACAATATTTGAAACAGAATACTATTTTTTAAGATATATTTTTTCCTTCTCTATAGGATTTTCTATCTTCTTTGACACAGGACCATTTAAAATGTGGTCTTTGGAATATATTTGTACTTCTCTGCTATTTTTTTCTTCCAATCAATGAAACATTGAAATTATTTCATATACTAACCTCTGACTAGAAGTCTTAAGTTTTGCTGAGAATATTTTGTATTTTCAGGTGTGGACTATGGTTCTTTTTTCTTTTTTCTTTTTTTTTTTTTTTCCTGTAAAGGACCAAATAGTAAATTTTAAAGTTTTAGGGACATATATTTTTTTTTTTTCTGTCAGCACTACTTACATCTGCTGCTATAATGCAAAAGCAGTCATAAATTATACATTCATTACTGGACATACCCTTATTTATAAAGACAAGCATGGGGCAGGATTAATGTGCTGACCTCCAGTCCACTCTAGTAATAGAATTTTCCTAAAATTATATCTCTTCAATTTCAAGACTTTTTATTTAGAATGCACGTCACACATTTCCAGCCTATCATCTTCATTCATATTTATTGTACAATTCTTTCAAAATTGTTGTTTTTGGCAAATATGTTTTCCCATATGGTTGGTTCTCTTTTTATTTTAATACTATTTTCTTTAGCCCCACAGAAGCTCTTTATTTTGATAAGGTCCCATTTGTTTATTCTTTCCTTTATGTCCCTAGTTCTAGGGGACATATCATTGAAGATGTTGCTACGTGGAATGTCTGAGATTTTTCTAAGAATGTTTTCCTCTAGAACTTTTATGGTGTCACGACTTACATTTAAGTCTTTTATCCACCTTGAATTTATTTTTGTGTATGGTGTAAGTTGGTGCTCAAGTTTCATTTTTTTGCATGCAGCCATCCAGATTTCCCAACACCATTTATTGAAGAGGCTATTTTTATTCCATTTTATGCTTCTGCCCCCTTTGTCGAAGATTAATTGCCCGTAGAGACTTGGGTTTATTTCTGGGCTCTCTATTCTGTTCCATTGGTCTATCTTTCTGTTTTTATGCCGGTACCAAGCTGTGTTGATTACAGTGGCCTTGTAATATAGTTTGATATCAGGAATTGTGATCCCTCCTGCTTTGCTCTTCTTTCTCAAGATTGCAGCAGATATTCGGGGTCATTTATGGTTCCATATAAATTTTTGAAGTGTTTGTTCTATATCTGTGAAATATGCCATTGGTACTTTGATAGGTTTCGACCCAGCAATTCCACTACTGGGGTTATACCCTAAGAACCCTGAAAAACCAATTCAAAAGGACCTATGCACTCCAATGTTCATAGCAGCACAATTCACAATAGCCAAGTGCTGGAAACAACCTAAGTGCCCATCTACAAATGAATGGATCAAGAAACTATGGTACATTTACACAATGGAATTCTACGCAGCAGAGAGGAAGAAGGAGCTTATACCCTTTGCAACAGCATGGATGGAAGTGGAGAGCATTATGCTAAGTGAAGTAAGCCAGGTGGTGAGGGACAAATACCATATGATCTCACCTTTAAGTGGAACATAACCAACAAAAGCAGAAAGCAAACAAAACATAACGAGAGACATTGAAAGTAAGAACAGTCTGACAGTGGCCAGAGGGGAGGCGGGAGGGGACAATGGGGAGAAGGGTTTACAGGAGTCACTATGGAGGACACATGGACAGAACCAAGGGGGAGGAGGGAAGCGGGGGAGGGAGGTGGGGTTGGAGGGGGAGGGGGAGGGGAGGGGAGATGATGCAGAAACTGTAATTGAACAACAATAAAGTAATTATTTTTAAAAAATAAAAAAAAATTGTTGTGTTTTATACCCCTCTGTAAGTTTCAATCCTGGAATTTTTATTTGGTTTAAATCATATCTACAATATTTTCTTTTACTTAAAGAAAGGGTACAAAATATCACTGGATTTTTGGACTATGAAAATACTCATATTTTTCACCTGTCAATTAAATTATGAATAGATATGCAATCATTGGTTTGCAATTATTTTCTTTACACATGCCCTTGCCCTAAACTTCAGTCATATCACTGACATGTTCAATGACAGTCTGTTTTTTGTTTTGTTTTTTTTTTTTTTTGGTTTGTTTGTTTTTAGGTAACTTCTTTCTTCATTGTTGATGGAAATGTTGCTATTTAACCTTCAATATCATTATCAGTGTGTGTCTTTTCTAATCAATCCTGCATAAAATGAGGTAAATGATTTTGGTACTTGTGGCTCTGCTATCTCTTGTTTGTTGAATTCATTATTTTCCTTTATGAATATGTCTACGTAAAGGCCCGAAGGTCTACAGATTCTATCCTCTAATCTCCTATCTTTATTGGGATCTTCAACTAAGCGATTTGACTCTGTGCTTCTAGACACTTTTCTCATTTGATTTTCACAACCATCAATAAGACTCAAGTCACTGTGTTCTTCAATTAATGTACTAATTAGAAAAATTACTGTCTTAATCTACTATTTCTAAGAGGTTTTTGTGATTCACTTGAATTTTTAATATATTTAGTAATAGTATTTTATTACCCCTTGCTCAAAATGTCATCAGCGTCTTATATGTCATTGGAGGCCAGCTGTTTTCTAAACCCTGTTTGTTTTTCTGCTCCATTGATGCTGAACAACCTGTTGCAAGGCATATTCATGTACAGAAAGGGCTCCCTCGGTTCTTCCAGGTCTGACTGTCAAGCTGTGTAGGGTTCGTCCGACAGTGCACCGACTTTGCAAAAGCGTGGAGCAGGTTCCTCACTCACAAATACACCCCTGGCGGTGCTAGCAGTTTTCATTATCTTGATTATAGAAGTTGTTTCATGGATGTAAACATACATCAAAAGTTATTAAATTCTATACTTTAGATATATGTTATTATTGTATTATACCTGAATAAAGCCCCCCCCCCAAATACAGTTACAGCGTCTTTATACAAATGGGATATGGTGGAAGACGGTAGTGTTACCCAGGAGAACTGCTCTGTCAGTACTGAGCTATGGCTGAGATTTGGCAAGAAGTGCTGCTCAGCAGCAGTGAAGTCCATGTTTAATCATTTATACTGGACATTGATATTCAGCATATCAACCCCTGTGAGTTTTTTAGCAGGCCACGGGGTGATAGATGTATGAAATGAAGTGTGCTTCTGTGAGAGAGAGTGTGTGTGTATATGTATGAGTTAGTTTAGTCTAGCTTATGTGAGAATCATTTAAGAAGCCCCTTTTGGTCTTAGTCTATGAAAAAGATCTCTAATTTACAGCATGTATCCCTTTATTATCATGAACAAAGACATCTAATCATATTCTCAGCATAGTCACACGCTGCCTGCTTATCCTTCCTAATATTTCCCCTCCACCTCTCCATCATATTAACCAAGGCCTTATGGACAGGATTTGCTTTGTAACGTTTTGATTATATCATCTTAAGGTTATATACGTATGTGTTAGCTAAATTGTGCTTTTAACACTCATACTGCAAGACATTGCCCATACCAGTACCTTTATTTCAAAATAAAAATGGTTATGCCTGCCTTATCAGTTTCCAAAGATTATTTGTTGTTGAATCTCAAAACAAAAATGAGATTAAAAGAAGTGATTTTAAAATTTTAAAGTAAAATTTAATGGCAGGTAGGAATTTAAATATATACATTGCAAAGCATTGGTATAATAGGTAATATGAGACCAGATTATAAAACACAAGACATTTGCACATCGTTTCTATTAATTTATTGGCATGAAATATACCTGTATAGATTTTCTTGAACAACTGAAGATATTAAAAGTATTATTATGGGAACGCCATACAATATATAAACATTGTTTTTTAAAAGATGTTCCAAGAAGTAGACAATAAAAATTACTTTTGGCCCTGGCTGGTGTGACTCAGTGGTTTGAACATCAGCCTGTGAACTGAAGGGTTGCGGGTTCGATTCCCAATCAGAGCTCATGCCTGGGTTGCAGGATAGAGCCCCCAGTGGGAGGCAGGCAGGAGACAACCAGCTGATGTGTCTCTCACACGAGTGTTTCTCTCCCTCTCTTCCTCCCTTTCCCTCTGTCTCAAAATAAATAATTAAAATACTTTTTAAAGAATCAGTTTTGGAGGGTCAAAAATACACTTTTTAAAAACTTGCTAATGCTTTCTGAATCTTTTCAAGTTAGTAGAAAATCAGCATACATAATTTCAAATTACACTCATTTTTCAGAAACAGATAATGCATTACCTATCATCTTAACTCTCTCTTGCCTGTCAAGACATGTCAAACTGCTTTGTAATATAAAAAAAAAAAGTTATCTCCTAAGTAGTCACAAAGAAAAAATTATTGTTCTAAGAACTCACAAGTTATACCTGAATTGAATTGTCATTTCCTACTAACCCTATGAAATTTTATGATTTTGAAAATGAAGTAGTTGCAATCACTAGAAAGAAAAACAGGTATCTTTTAAGGTGAATATACTTCATCTCTATAAAGACTTTGTTATCCTTCCAAAATTGTTTTTCATGTTAGGATGAAGAAAAGACAGTGATGGTATACCTGCAAAAGATCAGAGGTAAAAAATACTTAATTCTATTTCTCTTTAGGAGTTAAATAATATAGTTATAATTCAGTGTTTTCTTTCACATGATAAAAACAGAAATTCATGTTACTCCTCCTCCTTTTCTGCTATCCCTAAAATATTTAAATGAGCCAAAATAGTAGCCAGATTAAGAAAAATAAAATGAATGTTCAGTTACCTAAATAGGAGTGAAAGTGACAATTAAAAATAAAAATGTTACTGTGAAACAGAACATTAAAGGATTTAAAATGGAAACTCTCTTCAACGTTTCTCGGAGTAGAAACCTATTTCATTGTATGCAATAGTTCAATCGAACTGCAGATTTTAGAGAAATTATATCAGTATCTATAGTTGTGTTTTTATCTATCTATCTTTCTCTTTGTACCTATCAAAAAGATATGTTAATCATGATTTTTGTTTTTCCTTTATTTCATATGGATTCTCTCTTTTTTTTTTTTACAAAAAACAGTTACGGTAGTTATACATTATACTTTGAAAGAATTGTTTTTTTTTTTTAATATTTTAAAGCTTTTAAGCTGTCTTCTACTATTTTGATTCCTACAGAACTGTTGGTGTCCATCACAGCTTTTCTCTAATTTCTTCAAATGTTTGACAGATTAGGACTACAAAGTAACTCCTCAAGAATGGAACTGTTTGAAAAAAGTGATGTAATAAGCTAATAAAAGAGCCTCCAGAAGGCACTTAGAAATGGAATTAGTGTGAACTGTGTATAAGCTGTTATCACCAATTCACTTGCTTCCAGGCTCTGGGTCTTCATTTCATGTACAACATTTTCATATCAAACTTTTGACTCTTCGCTTATTCACTAAAATTAATGTATGAAAATGAGTAGGTATATATGTGTATGTATGTGAACATATACACATGTGAGCACACATACATTCATATGCTTACAACAAGCTATCCTGCATATTTAAATATTTAAATAAAGCATTTTAAACATTTTATTGTGAATGCCTTCAGCAAACACACAAAGCATTTCAATAGTTTTAGTGGGATCACTGTAGAAGAGCCTCCTGAGTAGGGTGGGTTGGGATGGGTATCTCTCCTCAATCTACCCTAACAATATTTTAATGTGTGCAATAAAAGCATTTATCTTTACTATGGAGAACTGTTGCCTTCACTCCAAAATTGTCCATCAGTCATTGCTTTCAAGAGTTTCAACATTTTCTTGTTGAACAGGCACAGGAAAGAGGGAGATGAAGAACCACTTTATTATACCAAGATTTTGCGACAATGCATGCTCGAAAACTTCATAGATGATAGTGTGGTGAAGCAACAAACGTGCTATAGCAAGTTTTTACCTACGCTAAAAGAAAAATTAAAAACAAAATTAATTAAAAAAGAAATCAAGCAAAACTTCATGTGTTGGAAACTGCCAATCCAGTACTTTAAACACCTTGTGTAGATCTCATAGTATATGATAATGAGGTATATAAATAAATAGATTAAATTTCATCTTCGAAGTGTCTAGAGTCTTATTTAGCACTAGTCACCCTCTTTCAAGTTTGTTGCCTTCCAATTGCAAGGGGTAACATCCAATGCTTTGCTTTTTTGCTCTAATCTGATGCTCTCAATAATGTATCTCATGAAGAATTTTTCTTTTTAAAATCATTTCTGGCTCACACGTTCTCTTGTTTGAAATTATTAAACTTCCATTTACAAACAAACATGAAATCATTGACAGGTATGCCAAGGGAATGGTAAAGTAGAAGCATAATGATGTCACTTGGAACTTGGTGTGCATGACCATCTGCCTTTGCTTTTTCCTGTCTTTCCTGGTACTCCCCATTTTGTGCTTTGTTTTACTTTGTTTTCATGTGTTTCTTCACATTCGTTATACTTATTGTTAGCGGACTCATACATTGCATTCCATAGGTTTCTTTTATCCCCCACTGATTAATTATTTGCATTTGTTTTTCATATAAACTGACAATGTGGTATTTAGCATGTTTTAAATGTTTTTTCTTGTTTACATATATTGACCAAAACATCTTTGATGATTATTATGAACGTTAACCCATTAAATGTGTATGTGATCCATAAATAAAAAGCAAAATACAATTTGAGCTTAAACGGATCTTCAGAATCATCTAATACACTGTTTTACAAATTCTGTTTCATGTTATTCTAGGTGTAAGAGTTTCAATTAATGTAGCCATAGAAGCAAGATGTGTTGTGTTCCCATGCCTTAAAAAATCGGGTAGCAAACACTTTGATATCTTCTGATTTTCTTAGTTTACTGTGGGGAAACTTGAATCCTATAGACCTGCATAAATCATTGGCTGTTGTCTCATCCACAGCCACTTAGTAGCAGAATTTTTGCCTGAATGTGTGGCAACAAAAGTAATAAAAGAACAAGTATTAATATTCATATGTAGAGCAAATTGTGTACTGGCATATTGTCTAGCTCCTAGCAAGCCAATATGTTTAATTTATTTGAAGAAATAATTTTATTTCAAGTTTAATTTTGTGTGCAAAATCAGCGCATTTATGTACATAATTGTTACTGAAAAACAAAATATGCAAGGTCTGTCTGGAAAAAGTCCAACGACTGTTAATATAATGAGCATGGTTTGTGCGACATCAATGTAACCTGGCAGCCAAGGAGAGTGGACTGGAATGTGCATGTGTGAACAACGACAACTAACTATACTAGTGGGTAGGCGGCAGCTAAGGACAATTTGCGATTGGAAGTTTCATCATAACAACGTGCCTGTCACGCATCACATCTTGTATAGAGGTTTCTGGCAAAATAGCAAATCACCCAGGTGACTTGGCCCCACTACAGCCCAGATTTAGCACCCTGAGACTTCTGGCTTTTCCCCAAACTAAAGTCACCTTAGAAAGGGAAGAGATTTCAGACTATCGATGAGATTCAGGAAAATATGACGGGACAGGTGATGGTGACTGGGAGAACTGCGTGAGGTCCCAAGGGGCCTAATTTGAAGGAGACCGAGGCATCACTGTCCTATGTACAATGTTTTTGTATCTTGTATCTTCTTCAATAATTGTCTTTATTTTTCATATTACATGGCTGGATACCTTCTGGACAGACCTCATGTATTTACTGAAGCAAACCCGTTTTTCACTTTTACTATTTTTGAATACAATTGAAAATCTATTGGTGCAATGGTAAAGTGTACTTTATATGTAGAGCAATGTTCAGAGATCAGCAAACAGAAATTAAGAGATTGTCTCTGAATATACGTACAATGTAAAATGTCACTTTGCACTAAAATAACGTTTACCTTGTGAATAAGATGTAACTTCATGACCTGGTCAGTAGCAAGAATTAGAACCAGAAACTCCATTGACTGCACATCAGTATATCTATACCTTGGTTTTTCTTCAAATTTTGAGACATAATTCATTCGAGTACTTGTATGTGTTGTGTGTTTGTGCCATAATTGCTACAAAGAAGCTACCAGGAATATTTAAGTATACTGTGTGAAGTTCTTTTAAACATAGTGCAAAAATATTAGGCTGTCACAACTGGTTATTACAACACAAATCATGTGTTGGCCTATAGCTGTTTAAATCCCTAGCTGCTGTATGTCCTAGAAATTAAATTATATTTTTCTTTTTCCACATACTACAGAATTTGAGGCTGATCTCTGAGGTTAAATCACTTTTTTGACCTCAAAGATCTTTCAAGAAGTATTCATAAGAAGCTGTCTCTGGAGCATTCCACTTTAAGGTAAAGAATGGTCTGAACGGTATGCCTACTGAAAAATAAAAAAAAAAGGTTTAGCTAATAGAATCTATGCTCACAAGAATAAGATTCCTTTTACCAACTGTATGCCTTTTGTTCATTTTTTAAATTTATAATAATTTCTTAATGTCTTACCAAATTAAAATAATAGTAATAGCCCATAACACTTTAATACTCTGGAAAGATATATGATTGTCTTGGCATAGGTAGCTAGTTAGTATCAACAATGAAAGAGAGCAAATTTAATCAGACAGTAAGCCTAATTTGCTAGGGAGCTGATACAGATGGTAAACCACATTCACTAAGAAGCCACAGCATTCACAGGCTCCCCTGGGGGTTTTCACATCCTCCCTCGAGGGGGCAGGAAGAATCTGCTACCATTCATTGGCAGTGAGGACAAGGGGGAGGGAACATACAGCAGGAGCAATCCCTTTGCTGGGTGCCTGTGCAGTAGAAGTCAAGATGGTGCAGGGGGTGGGAGGCACAAGTACTGCAGAAAGCAGCCGATGGTCCAGAAGTTTAGGTCATGCGCAGTGGGGGCTGAGGTGGGGACAGAAGGGAGCAGAGCCTCGCCTGGGAAAAGGATCAGATTGGATGAGTGCGCGGAACCCCCGAAGGTCCAGAAAAGGGGTGGGCTAGGGGGAAGGCCCAGCAGAAGCCTGCAAAGAATTAGGAAGTAGGTTGGATGGTTTGAAAGACAGCTTGCCCAACCCTGAAAAACAAGAAAATACATGGAGGATTATCGGGAATCTCAGGACAGTTGCTATTAGAGCCTGCCTGCCCTCTGATGCCCAGGGGATACATTGTTTCCCTTCACCCCAGTAAATCGTCCCACTAAGCTTAAACTCCCCCTACATGTGTGCCCTTTGAAATTCCTTTCTCACAACACTGCAGAAACCAATTTTCACCAGAACAATTGTACTTAATGTATTAACCATAGTTTTTAGAAGAAATGTCTCTCTCCTATTTATGATTTTCATGCATAAAGGTTTTCTTTAAATACCCACGAGTTTGAGTCCCAGCATTCACTTCTCTGGGCAAAGATGATGTGAGTTTTTGGTTAAGGGAACAACCGTTCTTGTTTACATTGCTTGGTTGGTTAGAATTAACTTACACCCTGCAAACAGGGCGGATTTGTCTCTTTATCCTTTTATCCCCCGTAGATACTTGCGAGACCTGATGGTAAGTAGGTCTGCTGTACGAATTCAATTTTCCCCCAGAATTTCCCAAATAGTAGAGTAGGAGTCTAGTCATCATCTTTCTTTCTCTTAAACTAGACAATCTTGAACTTAAGTTTTATCAGTAGTGTGGGTGATTTTAGGATTCTTTATTAGGTTTTTTTCTTAGTTTTTACTTAATTCTATATTTGTTTGGGGAGATGGTCTACTTCCTTTTCACTGGGCCCAATCAAAAATATTTATCAAAATATACTTAATACTTCATAAGTTTTATGGTAAATTTTAAATTACATAAAACAAATATTATTTATTCTTAAAAAACTGGATAAAAACGTGGATATTTACTGATACTTTATTTCCTTTTTTTAGTAAAAGGTAGTTTAAAGGTGTCATGGTTAATATTCTGTCCTTTCTATTTTTTTTTTCTTTTTTACGTATAATGGCTATCCTTGTTGTAGATTTATACAGAATAAAAGTTATGAAACAATCTAAGAGGATTTCAGAATACATATCATACTCTAGAAAATAATGAGTTAGTAAATGGGGCAAAGGATAATATAGAGAAAATTTTAGTGCTGCAGATATGACCCACATTCACAAATGTAATTATGTAAATATTAATTGTATATAAACAAATGCACATTGCTATAACGTTAGAGTAATAAATATATTATTAAAAAATCTTAGAAAGTCTAAAAGTTTCACAAACCCTATGTATTTATTTAAAGAGCATTCATACATAGTAGCAAATTACTTTTAACCAAGAGACGACCAAGTCAATTTCCTGAGGCTGTTTGTTAGATGAAATGATCAGCAGTGGTCAGGAGACTGTTTGCAAGGAGTTGTATGTTTTAGTTTGCTTTAAGTAGAATAAAAACTGCATGTTTATGTGCACGTTTGTGTATGTGTGTCTTGTGTGTGTTGCACTATGGGATGAGACTACTCTATTGCATCTGTTTGATATTTATAATGAAAAATTAAGGTTTCAAATAATTAGGATAAAAGCAGTGAACAATAATTTTTTAAATGTTAGTGCTGAATGTATAGAGGACTGAGCTGACAATACTAACACTGCCATAAGCAATAGTAAAACACCCCCCAATGAAAAGATATCAAAGCAGGTCCTATGTCTTGAGAGCAATGGCATGTTTTACTAATCACTGGCAATTAAGTTGGGCTTAAACATCAATGTGACTATCACTGGCCTTCCAATAGTATTTACGAAGTGAATTGTTTTATGTATTCATTTATTTTTATTGTTGTTTAGTTACAGCTCTCCCCCCTTTTCCCCCTCGCTCTCCCCTACCCCATCCCCCACACTCCCACAGTCAACCCCCCACATTGTCCGTGCCCATCCGTCCTCTGTTCCTGTCCCTTTGCTTTTATTTTAGTTCAGAGTACATCGCTGAGGGTCAACTCTTTTTTCTGTCCAAAACAGCACCAGAATCTGGTTTTAATATTTTGCCAGGTGTGTGTAAATCCTTCAGACTAGGACTTGTAGCAAATTCTCCATTATAAGGGACAAAAAAACGAATGAAAGGAGACAAAAACTTTCTTGCCCATCCAACCTTTAGTGGTCGGTGAGCTTGCTCTCTAGACAGTTGTAGGTGGCCACACAGAGCATTTCAGTGGTGTGGTATACGTAGACAACTTTTTGTGCTTGATGTATCAATGTTTCATTTTTAAGATGTAATGTGTCTATCAATGTGGAAAACGCAAACTTTTGTTTTAGGAAACCAGTATCCACATTGCTAATTTATCGTCTTTTTGGAGAAACCCAGAATTTTAGTCTTGATGTTTTTCATATTGGGCCATACCTGCTTTTTGTTTGTTTGTTTGTTTTATGTAAAGGTAAGAAGGTATTTATTGGAGCTTATTCCTTCCTAAAATGCCTTTTTGCTTAACACAGGTCTATTATAATCAAAATCACTCCTAATAGAAAAACATTGATGTAGCAAATGTCTGAGCTGCTTAGTGACACAGGAAACAATGTCCTATAACAACAAAAATAATATATCTAAATCTATGTAATCTACTGCAATAGGATGTTGACAGAAAAATTGTGATTAAAAATCTTAAAGCTAGGCTAGGCTATCATCACTGAAATAAAAGGCCACTTTTTCAACTTCCTTTGCTTTTAGTCATAGCCCTGTACACAGGGTCTAATAAAAGGTATAAATGAAGGACAGGAATGTGCAGGTTCTAGGGAGAGTCCTTGAAATGCGAGGGCATCCTCTTTTCTTCCTTTTCTCCTTACTGCTGGACTTCCAGATGCTTACCGCCTTGAAGTCCTCGTGTGGCTAAAAAGACCGACTGCATTTTCAAGGTGTCTTACAGGCAGTCATTTTCACATCAGATGTCATTATGGACCAAGCTAATGACATATGGACGATGTAGTAGAGAGCTTGAAGAAACTTGGGTCTTTGTTGAATCACACAAACTGATTAGTGACCCCGTGACATTTTACAAGAGCTATACTGCAGGAGTAAGCCATCATTTAATGCCTCTGGGGCATTGGAGCAGTTACTACATTCTCTCCCAGGTAAGCATCCTTGGTAAACTTTCCCGTCAGCCGTTCTTTCTCTCCCTCTCTCTCTCTTTCTCTCATCCCTCCTTCTTTGTCTCTTCTACCTCTAAGTTCTTTAGCCACAACACATGCTTAGGGTTTTTTTGCTTGTTGTTTTTATGTCTTCTATATTTCCTGTAATCTCCCTTTCAAGATTTCCTGGTTGAGTGAACAATCTGGAAATTTTTGAAAACAACTCTTGACAATTCTTTTTATCACTTTATATCCCTCAAAAGTGTTAATTCATGTCTTGGAAACTAGTTTAAAAAGCTAATTTCAGTGAATTTATTATCAGCTGCAGATATATATCTATATCTATCTATCTGTGTGTGTTTACATATATATATATATATATATATATATATATATCTCCTAGATAACATTATAACATTTAAATGGTCCTTATGTTCATTAACAGCAAAGGTCATATTAAATAGTGGGGATGTTTCAGGCAAAGTGGCTTATATTAGTAGCAAACAGTTAAATACCTATCAAAATTCACCATGAAGGTGGCTGTCCCTTCTGCCATGTGTAAATTAATAGCTTTGCAATGTTAAATGTCTTGTGGAAACACATCATCATTTGTCTTTTACCTCAGGAACAGATGCTGTTACTCTACCAGTATTGAATTCTCATACTCCACGCCTGCACTGCTCACTGGTGCTGAGTAACAAGTCAAGGAGAGCAGGTCCCGTTTTCCGGCCTGGGTCACAGGAGGAACAGTCAGTTTACTGTGACCAAGTAGGCAGTTCTATCATAAATAGCTCCCAGCTTTGCTTTGGAAGGGATAGTTTCCTGAGATGGCTCTGTAGAAACCTCTCTGACAAGATGTTATGTCTTTTACAAATCTGCCCGCTACTTTCTGTGAGCTCCAGTTCTTCCTTATGACTATAATAAAGGAGAGTAGCGGCTGGGTGTGTATCCAGTGGTCCCCAAAGCAAGCATCCTGATATAGGTAATCTAATGCGGTCTTTGGATGATCTTTCCCTTCAGCTGGCTGCCTCCTGTCTTAACTTTTCTTTCCAAACCATTCTATATTCACTTTGATAAAAATGCCCTGTGTGAACTATGTTTGACAGTGTTTGTTATTAATTAAACTAGTAATTGCCAAAATGTAATGCCCACTCTCCAAAAAGAACTCAGAAATCAGTAAGGAAATTAAAATTTCCAATATCTGAACAGTGTCATTTGACAGATGGTTTTACTCATGGTGCACTAAAATTATATGTTTTCACTAATTATTTTAAAATTTTCTAAGTATTAATTTGAGACTATAATGATTTTTAAAATTATAGTTAAAATAGTATCATGTGTATAAAATGTCAACCCATATTTCAGATCTTTGAGGTAAATTTATAAATTTGTGCCTTCCGGTAATTCTACAACTACATTACATAATTTTATTTTTTCATAGACTTATTTACTAAACACAACTTTGCCATTGAAAATGTTGATAAGAAACAATGTCAAAAAATTCATTAATGTGCTTCATGGACTCAATTAGGTCTAAATTCTGAAAATTGGTGTGGTTATTTTTAAAACTTGGCTTACATATTATAATCAGAGAAATAAATTAATTTACATATATTTTATGGACATAATTTACTAATTTGTATTTTTTTGTCTCTAGGAAACTCAACGCTACCCTACCTTCTTATATTTTGCTGACATTCAGAAATTCATGATGTAAATATTGAACTCTATCCTTATTCCTAATCAATTTTATAGTTTAACTTTATATCCCATCCTTATATTTCTTTATTTACACATTTTCTTATTTTTTATTAAATTATAGCACACATAGCCTGGCTGGTGTAGCTCAGTGGATTGAGCGCGGGCTGGGAACCAAGCGGTCCCAGTTCGATTCCCAGTTGGGGCACATGCCTGGGTTGCAGGCCGGGTCCCCAGTGAGGGCCATGTGAGAGGCAACCATACATTGCTGTTTCTCTCCCTCTCTTTCTCCTTCCCCTCTCTCTAAAAAGAAATAAATAAAATCTTTAAAAAAAATTATAGCACACATAGTAACAAGCATTTTGATGAGACATTACAATTTTTTTCTTCTAAATCAGGTGTAAAGCAAATGAACATGTAAACAATTAATGAACCTTAGTCAAGACTTTTCTTTCCTTGATATCAGCACTGTGGTTTTTATTTCTCCCTATTTGTGTTAACACTATTCATAAAAGAAAAAACTCTAAATGCAATAATTGATACAGAATTACCTGTATGACACCCTCAATAACCCCATTTATTTTTAGCCCCAAAGTCCCACAAGCTTTATTTTTTAACATCATCTAACTATTTTTAAATGCCCATACATGGAGAAAGTTTCCTTCCTTGTTTCCTTCTATTCCTACATTTCATCTACTTGTCTTTATCTTCCAGAGTTCTCCTTTAAGGCTTACTGTGGATGTCACCTTTCCCACTAAAAATGCCCTTGACCTCTTGAGTTAACTTTCTCGAGTACATTGAGAATTTTTCTACAGTGATCTTACCCCTGTATCTTCCAAACTTCTACATTACCAGACACTTAAATATTGACTTCCCCTTGGTCTCATCACTATTACCTAAAATAATCAGGCTTTTAAAAAATGTTCCTGCCTTTCTCTACCTGCTGTTTTTGTTTAGAAGGAGTTTCCATTCTCTGTGCTTTCCTCCCTCCCAATTATCATCTCATCCCCTCCACGTCCCATTTTTCAGTGTCTGAGATTCCACTGACCCTGCGTTCCTCTGAAGCACTACAGTCATTACTGGCCGTGCCACTCATCTGGTGTTTTGCATACACTGCGTGCTGTTGTTGTTAAGTGTGGTTAATTGCTTTAAAAGCATGTTTTGCATCTTCAAGTAGTTTAAAACTTTAAAGCGCTGGCAAGCACTGTCTCTTAATCAGAAACTTTAAAACTCTGGCTTTTAATCAGAATTCATCTGTGGATGTTCTGCCAATCTAAGAATCTTTTAAATTACGCATAAGAAAATGTCTATATGTACATTTATATATGCACTCTCTTTTGCAAAGGAATGTTGTTTAAAAAATCTTTGTCATCTTAACAGAGGCACCTATGTCTAAAATCTATCCATCTGAAAGCTTAAGAATCATGGTTTGCAGTTTTCTTCCTCCATCAGGCACCCAAATGGGATGTACTTACTAATATCTGTGATTAATTCCCCAAGCCCCAGAATCTCAGTCTGGACCCCTAGGGACCCACTAGCTAAGAGTGGAGAAAAACCAGAGATAGACCAAGACTAACAAAAATGCAGTAAAGCCAGGAGTTATTTCAAATCCATGTTTGCCTTGTCTCCTGTTGGATTGAAATAACTGTATCATTATTTTAAGAATATTTTAAAACATTTTTATTATAAGATATAAGGTACAATATATATATATATATATATATATATATATATATGTGTGTGTGTGTGTGTATATATATATATGTAATTAGATCAAGATATAGAAACATTGTCTGTACCCAAAAAGTCCCTTAGAAGGCTTTCTAGAAATTTCCTTTTTTTTTCTCCTAGAGGTAATATTTATTTTAAATCTAGACACATTAATGTAGAAATAAGTAAAAACTGAGATATGCTATGATCATGGATAATGAGATTTCTGTTGGGATGTAATTCTTCATTGACCTCTCATGTTTCTGTATGTTTTTCATGTGAAGTCACATCTTTCTGAAATAGCTTTTCAAGGATGGTGGTATCATAAACAGCCTTGGAAGACAGAGATCGTCTCGCTCCTGAGCAAAGGGACAGTTTGTTTTCTGCCCCCTGTAAGAAAGGTAACATCTCCCTCTTGAGCAAAGGCTAGTTAGGCTAATTGTTGACTAAAACAAATGCTTCGTACACAAGCATTTGTGGAATTGTAGCAGCCTAAATCGATAGTTTACTGTAAAATACAATTTCAGGATCATTGTAGTTCTTGACAATTCCATCTCATAAAGCTATAAATTTTCCATAAATATGCATATATGATGTAATTCCAATCATATCATAAAATATTTTTGTTGAACAAATGTAGTCATACATAGTATAATTAATATACCAATATAATTTACATATCTATTAAAAAACAAGAGTAGGCAAGGCATTTCTGAAGAAAACAGTTGAAGGTTATCATCCACAAATTATCCTAACTTTTCATACAGTTGAAGAGACGAAAACAATGTGTAATTGTTGTAGAAACTGGAAAACAGATATTGGAACACAAAAGAGGACCCTCAGCAAATTCATACTTGTATGGACACTTGATATGTGAAAGATATGTTGTGACAGATAAATGGGGAAAGAACAGACTTTTTAGCAAATTGGGATAATACAACTTCATATCAACATAAAGATGATATTGGTAAATATATAGTGCTTTAAAACTCTTTATTTATATATACCTATGTACATATATACAACCTCTCTATACATACACATGTGGGTGTAAGTATACATGAGATACAATTCAAATTAATGAGGACAGAAAAAGAAAAATGAGAGAAAGCCTTCAACAGAAGGCTGATCATATTTGCTGGTCAATGGCCAAAAATATATCAAACAGGATTCGATGCTAATATAATTTTAAACAGTCTGTGTAGAACAAATGTTGTGAGTTACACCACTCAGAGGGATGAAATGCTCCCACTTGGCTGAAGAGAGTGTAAACTGGCACAGTGACTTTGGGAAAGAGTTTGTAGTGTTGACAAACCAATATGATATGATGCAGCAATTCCAGTTCAAGATTGTGCCTTGAATAAACTTTAGCCGTGTCGCAGATATGCACCAAGGTGTCAGAACTGGTTATAACAGCATTGCTTATAAAAGCTCCAAACTGAAAATAAGTCAAGTTTCCATCAACAGTAGCACTGAAAAATAAATTGGTATATTTAAGGTAATGCTTTAAACCAATGAAACTGAAGGAAATACAACTACATACAATATGAAGGTATCTCACAAATATATGTTTGAGAGATAAAGCAAGTGCAGAATACATAATAGACAAGTTCATATATATATATGTATATATATATACATATATATATATATAGCAGAAATAAGCCACAAGTAAATGCTATTATTTTCCATATGTTTATACATGTTTTATATAAATGTATACACAAATGTTTACATATGATCAATATTTGAGACACTGGTCAAAACCTCTAGAATAGAAATGCCATCGACAAAGATAAATGTCACTGTTGGACATGTCTGTTTTCCTCCTGATCTCAAAGAAAAGGTTCATGTCACAATTAATATGATGTTTGTCAAAGGCTTTCGGAGATAACTCTTTCAGGTTGTGGAAGTTCACTTCTATTTCTAATTTGCTAGGAGTATTTTTATTCGTGAATATATATTGCAGTTAATCAAAAGCCTTTCTGCATTCCATGTGACAGATGTGATATTTTTCTCCAGCTATCTCTGAGATGTATTACAATAATTGATTTTGTAATGTAAAAATCAATCCAATGTTACTGGAATTAAACCAACTAGCTATGATTTATTTTCTATCAGGTCACTAAAATTTTACTTAAGATTTTCATTTATATTCCTGAATTAGAGTTGCTTATAACTTGCTGTCCTGTACTGTCCTGCCAGTTATTGACATGATTGTTATATAAGCCTCATAAAATGATTAGTAATATATTCCTTACTTTCTATATTCTGCAAGAGTTTATATGCTAGGTATCTTGTTTACTTTTATTATTTTTATAGTTTGCAGACACAATTTTGTGTGTCTAGAATTTTCTTTGTGGTAGACTTTTAATGGTGCTGTTCCTGTATTAAGTTAAATGTTTATAATTGAATTATTTATTATTAAGTGTTTTATAACTGGATAACCATAATGTAATTATAGGTATAAGATTTTATAGTTTTTTCTCTCATCTTTTATATTTGTCTATTTAATTTTTTAAAACAGCAATGTATGGTTTCCTCTCACATGGCCCTCATTGGGGACCTGGCCCGCAACCCAGGCATGTGCCCCAACTGGGAATCGAACCGGGACCGTCTGGTTCCCAGCCCGTGCTCAATCCACTGAGCTACACCAGCCGGGCTAGTCATGTCTTTTATAATAATAAAATAATTGTTTCATTTTTAATTGACTGACAACATTTGTCTCTTAACTAGAAACTTTATATTTTAAATTATTTTTTTATTTATTTTCAGAGAGAGGAGAAGGGAAGGAGAGAAGGAGAGAAACATCAATGTGTGGTTGCCTCTCTTGCGCTCCTTACTGGGGACCTGGACCACAAACCAGACATGTGCCTTGACTGGGAACTGAACTGGCGACACTTTGGTTCACAGGCCGGCACTCAATCCACTGAGCTACACCAGCCAGAGCTGGAAACTTTATTTTAATGCCTTTATTTTTAATACATTTACTGATAGGTTCCAATCAAACCTACTACCACTTTGTACTATTTGTCCTCTGTATGTTACAGGGTCTGGCACAAATAGCAATCTTCTTTTATTACAGACCTTTTGTTACAAAACCATAAGCGTGTAATTCTGTTCAATATCACACTCAAGCACACCATATGCCATTTTAGGTGAAATGTTCCAAGAAAACTATAAATTATTACACCCATGTTATTACCCTACCAACCATAACTCAAGCAGGCCTTTCTTCTGCCAGATCCTACATTTGTTTTTGTATATCTTTTATATTATTTTTGTTATTCTATTTTATCATAATATTTCCCTTTTTATTGAACTTATTGGGGTGACACTGGTTAACAAAATTATACAGGATTCACTTGCACAATTGTAAACACATCATCTGTATAATGCTTTGTGTGTTCACCACCCCAAGGCAAGTCTTTGTGTGTTCATCATTTATCCCTACCCCGTATCCTCCTGCATGGCCCCTCTGTCCCCTTCTGCAACAATCACCAGCTATTGTCCACGTCTATGAGTTCTTTCTCTCTCTTTTTTTCCCTCTACCCCTACACCCTACCCCACCCAGCCCCCAGTTTGAAATCTTATCCAATAAATTACAAAAGTACTGCTTAATCGATAAATGTCTCACTTTAATGTATTGTTACTCTCCTCCTGGGCAAAAAGAAAAAGAAAAAGAAAGACTTTTGATTACTTTCACCCAGTATAATGATTACTACCTCAAACAAACTTATAGTTCATTTTAGATTATAGTTTTATGTTTATTATAACAGGACATTATTTGCTCATACCTAAATTGTTAGAGTTAAAAATATTGTCCTTCTCTCCCTTTTTCCTCTTTCTCTTTTTCATTCATTATTTCTTCTTAGTATTTTTTTCCTAAATCCCTCACCTTCTTTGTGGAAATACTTTCCTTATGAGTGAGATACCTTTTGGATATCTTTACCTTGAGTTAAAATCTGATTTTGTCAAATTTGTTTCAGCTTAAAAAAAAAGAATGTTTATTTAAGTAATCTTAAAATTCGTAAATAATGTATTTACTACTTTTAGAATTCAAGTTTGGTACTTATTTTCCTGAAGGATATTAATGCTCATTTGTCTACATTCTAATTTCATTGCTTCTGAAAAGTTAGTTACCACATCCCTCAAATTGTTATTACTCCATTTAATTGTATAAGTTTTTCCTCTGAATGTATCTGGATCTCTTAATTGTCTATTTCTTCATTTTCACTCTTATCTCTGTTAGCGTAGATGTTTAATTTATTATTCTTTGGATTCATTGAATTTCTTGAAACTTCTGATTAATATCTTCAGTCAATTTTGGAAAGTTCTCCATTGATAACTCTTCCAATATCACCATTGCCCCATTTTTCTCTATTCTCTAACTATAGTTAAACTTACACAATTCCTACTTTTTCTCTCTTTGCTCTGTTATTTATTTTTAAGGACTTGAGTTGTGAGACAGAAAGACATTTCCTATTATTCACATAACCTGAATAGTCCTGATAGTTTAAACCTCACATAACTGGTTCTTATCGGTTAGAAATCAGAGGGGTGGAAGAGTGAGACAGTGTCTCCAAAAACTCAAGCCTAATGATGCATTGTTTGGGAAATGTTGACGCGAATTGTGAAAGCAAACAAACCACAGCTGGCTTTGCAGCTGCAGACCAGGTGGGACTTGGCAGATGATTTTCAACTGTATGAGTTGTAGCTCTTATTATCTGGGCCGCAGCTGATATTATACTTTCAGCTAAAGTAGTAAATTGCCGGGAGGCATCATTAACTTGCAGTTAAGATTCACTTCCAAACAGGTAGTTGTTCATCTAAAAAAACATTGTTTTTTTTTTTTTTTTTTTTTTTTGTTTAATATGGCTAGAGTCCACAGCTTTAAAGTGTGCACTAACGCATACCAGTTGTGCACAATCCTTAGAGCCGTTGGTAATTGGATTTATGGGAACAACTCAGCAGAAATAAACCATCCACATACCTTCCCCTGGCCTTTGGAATATGCTAGCTTTCCAAAAGGTGGAAGTAAAATGGAGACACCCCGTCCCCAAGACGTTAAAACACCAGTCCTCTCCTGCACTTCATTCAAAGAAAAAGGCATGAGAAAGAGGCAAAAAAGAGACGTTTTAAAGTTCAGAATCCTGACAGATATAGTCTCAGCCCAGTGATTAAGGTTAACATCAACAGTGGAATGTCATGGTGATAGTAAATATCCGTCATATGATGTTGGAGAGAATGCCACTTCACCTCTGGGGCCAAAGCTCATGTTCCCCATTTACTCACAAAGTAAATAGCAAGGAATCCCTGAGTTAGGGACCTACTACACTGCACCTGACCGGAACTCTTTAAAACTGACAGGTCATCGGTCTTCAAAACCCGGAGTCGTCTGCCCTGGCTGGTGTAGCTCAGTGGATTGAGCACGGGCTGGGAACCAGATAGTCCTGGTTCGATTCCCAGTTAGGGCACATGCCTGGGTTGTGGGCCAGGTCCCCAGTGAGGGCCATGTGAGAGGAAACCATACATTGCTGTTTCTCTCCCTCTCTGTCTCCCTCCCTTCTCCTCTCTCTAAAAATAAAATAAATAAAATCTTAAAAAAAAAAAAAAAAAAACGGAGTCTGAGTAACTGTCACAGCCAAGAGGAACTCAAGGAGACATAACATAATGCGATATTCTGGACAAGAAAAGAATATCAGGGACAATGTAAAGAACTCTGAATAAAGTAAACTTTAGTTAAGAATATATCAATCTTAACAACAATAAAGTAAAAAAAAAAACTGAAAAAAAGAAAAGAAAAAAGAATATGTCAATCTTAGTTTATCAATTGTGACAAACATATCATACAAATGTAGGATGTTAATAACACGGGAACCGGGTGTGAGATATATGGGAATCCTCTCTACTACCTTCACAATCTTTCTATAACTCTAAAACTATTCTAAAAAAACTACATAAAAAAACCCAAAAACTATAGGTAACTCAAACATGCGGCTTCTGATTCAGTAGACACGCCGGGAGCCTGAGGTCTGCAATTTGAATGAGCTCCTGGCGCTGCTCCTGTGGCTGGTTCTGCTGGGCCTCAGGCTGTTGCTCTCAGAATGGGCCGCAGGCCAGCAGAATCAGCATCACCTAGAATCTGTTAGAAATGCAAATGCTCCCAGCACAGACCTCTTGAATCAGGAAATCCAGGTTGGGGCGCAGAGGTCTGCTTTAGAGCAAGTCCTGCATGAACGCTGACCTCTGGCGGCCCAGCTTTTCTTCTTAACTCTGAGCCATCACGCAGGACCCCACCCGCACCACCAGAGATAAAGCAGCAGCCTCCCGTGGAGTCCTGTGCCAGCACCATTTTCGTGTCCTTGGTGAGCAGTGTTTCTCTTGTCTCCTACCAGCTTCCTTTTTTGGCCTTTACTGCTTCATTTTTGATGAAATAGGTAAAGTCTTCAAAATAAATATCCTTTTGTCATATTATTCCATTGGTTTTGGCTCCCTAACATCCCCTAAATAAAACACTCAAATGTTCTTTATTCCATGGATTATCACTGTGTAGAATAGCTATAATTGCATGAGATGAGGTAAACATATTTTTTTAAATTTTTATAAAAAAATAAATAATTGACCCAACATCACTATTAAATAACTCATGTAATGTAATATGTGTGTGTGTCTGTCTTTATTCTTGTACATGGCTAACTTGCATCTGGAAATACTCTACACTGTCTAAATTAACACATTTGACAACTTGTCATTGTGATAGATGTTGATATTCAGTAGAGTGTGTCATAAAGACTTGTTCTTCAATAATGTTTTCTTTAATTTTGGTCTGTTGCATTGTATATATGGTATATATTCTAGTTCATTTAACTATTTTATGTGTTTATATCAATATGATTAATTTACTTCTATGTAAAAGACACGTGCTTTTCTATTTTAAGTGCCCTATTTTTATTCTCATTTGTAGCTTTCGTATAGGAATCTTTACCATATTGATCTTTTTTGTTTTTGTTTTTGTTCTTTTTAACATTTTAAGCATTGATTATAGTTGGCATACAATATAATATTAGTTTCAGGTATGCAACATAGCAATTCAATACTTACATACCTTCAGAAGTGATCAGCACTACAAATCTCGTAACCATCTCCTCCTGTATAATATTAGTTATAATATTAGTGACTGCATTCCCAGTGCTGGACGTTACACCCCTGCGTGGTTATAGCTGGAAGTTCATCCTTCTTACTACTGTTTCCCTTTTCTGCCCGTGGCCCCACCGCCCTCCTCTCTGGCAACAGTCAGCTTTTTCTCTGTGTTTATCAGTTTCATTCTGTTTTGCTTTGTTCGGTTGGTTTGCTTTTTTAGATTCCTCATGTAAGTGAAATCATACATGTATAGTATCTGTCTTCCTCTTTCCAATTTATTTTGCTTAGTGTAATACTCTATGTATGCTCTATCCATGTTGCTGCTACTATGTCGATGTTATGCCCCCCCAACTTGCTAAAGTATTGTTTCCATATTTTCTATTAGATTTTATAGGCTTCACTAGTAAAAACCAATAGAATCTGCAAATAATAAGAATTTAATGTTTTTCCACTTTATATACTTTTCCCATTCTCTTTCTCTCTCTTTGTTTTTGTCATCATTCGTATTTTTCTGGCTAATGCCTTAGTGCGTACTCAATAGTCACTTATGGTAGGCATCGTTAGGCCATTCCTGGTGTTGAAGGAAATGCCTTTACTGTAGTGTTGGTAGAGGCACGTTTTACTACCTTAAGGATGTTTCTTTTACTACTAGCTTTAAAAAATTATGAATAAGTGTTGACATTGCTCATATATGTACTTTGCCTTTTGGTTTTATCCACAGTCCAAAAGAAAGAATAGAGAAATGGTAAGGTGTGATATGGAAGGCTGTAATGACCATGCGTATGCTCACAGAAGACTACCCTGCAGGAGAGGCGACCTATGATTTGGTTAGATGTATATCACTGTCTCTTCTCTAGGTCTCTTAAATTCTCTTCTATTTTCTATTTTCTCTGTACGTGTTGCATTCTGGATAATTTGTTAATATCTGTATTCCACTTAACCAATTTTCCAGCTTTGATTAAGCTGCTCTTCACTTAATTTTTTGACTTATAATTTTCATGATCTTTTTTCTCATTTCTAGAAGACCCAATTTTTTTTTATTTTTTGTATTTTCCTAATAATCTTGATTTCTATTACTTGCTCATATTGTTAACCCCTATATTTGTATAAGTATATATTTTACCTTACTTACTTTATAGTTCCAATACCTGAAGACCTTGGGATTGAGTTCTGCTGTTTCTACCTTTAATTTTATTCTATGGGAATTTTAAGAGGTCTGTGTGAAGACCATGTTCATCCATAGAGTGGTTGCCTTAGTTACTGCTAGACATCAGAGGGCTGTAACAATCTGGAATATTTTAAAATTTATCTATTTGAGTGTTAACTGAATACAAGCAGTTAAAATTTGGTTAGTGGAGAACAGAAATGTCCACGTTTTCTCTAGTGAGTTGAGTTGATCCTTCAAGATCATAAGAACTGGGGTTTAAGTGGGCTTTCTCTCCACCCAAGGAATTATTTAGAAAAACAGTTTCTGACAGTTAAACTCACAATTTCCTTGGGTGGATTATCCAAGGTGTTAAGCTAAGGGATTGATTATGAAGACAGGAATTCTAATTTAGTTCTCACACTAAGCTATTTTCTGTTTAAATGATTTTCCCATTGTAGAGTATGCAAGTTATACATCACCTGGCCTTGTTTTCTAGAATCTTAATTGGAACAGAATTCAGCCAACGCAAAGGAATCGTAAATATTGCCTCTCCTTCAAATTACCAATAATGGAAATGACAGATAAACATAAAGGTTTTTCTTCAGAATCACAGATGAGGACAAACCAAGTCTCTTCTGACTACCACTACCAAAAGCAAACAGGGCCTTTATCAGCATCCAGATAAAATTTTCTTTTTTTTGTAAAGAAAAAAAATTACGGTTTTAGGCTGGGGGTAAATAACCATGCTGGCAATGTCTGTGAATGGGTGGTAGTAGAGATGAGATGCATTGCATGAAATATGCCACAGCTATTTTATATTTTTAAAATTATCTTTATGTTTCTCTGTGTAAACTGTCTCTAGTTAGGCTTAAAGTATGACTCTTTCAGTAAATGTTATTACATTCAGGAAACTGATGCTGGAATATGCTGAGCTCCAGTTCATCCCCCCTGTTACCCTTTGGCTGTTGACTGTGGTTATTAGCTGTTACAGGTTTCCCCTGCTTTTTGAAAGTTTGCTTTCCACTATATCACTTTTATAAAAGACCTACATAAGTACCTGTTTTTGCTAACCAAAGAAATCTGAAGAAGATTTTTGCTTATACAAAAAGAAGTGAAAATAGCATTCAGCATTTGTTTGGTAGGGACCCACTGTAAAAGCAGTGTGCACGCCAAGCAGCAAAAGTGACCTCACCAAGCTCCTTCCCTGGGCACTACACTCAGCATCTCAGCATGCCACGACTTTGAACTTTATCTGTGAGTATCTGTGCTTTATCTCAATTTATTATGTGTATCCATTAGCAAGATATGACCTAAGGTAATTGCTTTTTTGTTTTATGCCATTTTTTAAAAGATTTTATTTATTTATTTTTTTAACAGAGCAAAATATTTATTGACTTTCATGAAACATCCCCCCACAGTGGCATTTTTTAAACTATATTTTATTGATTATGCTGTTACAGTTGTACCACTCTCCCCCCCTTCTTGCCCGCCACCCCCTAACCCCCCCTTTCCCCACCCTTTAGTTTTGTCCATAGGTCATACACGTATAAGTCCTTCTGCTTCTGCACTTCCTGCACTATTCTTAACCTCCCCCTGTCTGTTGTCTACCTACCATTTATGCTACCTGTTCTGTGCCCCATTCCCACCCTCTCCCCTTACCACTCCCTGTTGATATCCCTCCATACCTCATATAACTCCCTTCAACATTTCATACAATAAAGGCTGGGTGGTGATGAACTTCTTGAACTTGACCTTATCTGAGAAGCACTTTATCTGCCCTTCCATTCTAAACGAAAACTTTGCTGGATAGAGTATTCTTGGATGTCATTTTGCCTTACCCAAGTTTCCACAGGAACTCTCTGCTTTGGAAAGTGTGTGTATGAGGAGGTGGGGTAAAGATCGCTTTTTGAAAGATCGCTTTTTGAAAGATCGACATAGACCGCTACACTGATTTGGTGATTTAATTTCAAGTAAGACCCATCGAAGCCCAAAAGTTGTTCTCTTTGACTGGGATTTTCACTGGGTATAATAATGGCGTCCTTTAAAGAACTTGAATCCTTTGTCTGTATTGTTGGTGATTTTCAATTATTGACTCTATGAGAGATGCGCCTGGTATTTTCTCTGTACTAAAAATTATCTTCCTTTCCTCCTTAGAAACTTTGATTTCAGTAACTATATGGATATTCAGAGAACAATGTCAATTTTTGCTGTGGACTCTCAGCATGAAAACATCAATTTTCCATCATTTGTATATTCATCAAAGTCTTTGGCCAGCTGATTATAGTCTTAGTGTTCAGGGCTTTTATGTACTTAGTCATTTCTCTATGTTTTTACTAGATTGAAATTTATTTTGAGTGGGAGAATAGTCAATAAATTTAATTTGTAAATGAAAAGCCTACAGTAAACTCACTTTGGTAGATTTCTCTGAGTTTCTTAAATTTCCAAGTTTTGTTGGTTCTTTGAATAGAGAAAGCTAACACCTGTCGCAATAAATTTTCATTTGCTGTGTGGTATAACTAGTATAATTTTTCTAACATTTTTATTTTAATGGATCCTTCTCATCATGCAGGCTTTACCTTAAACAGCACTCTTTCTGCCTATCCTTCCATATTAATTCTCTCTATAAATGCAAACTTTTATTAATTAGTTGGTGCACCTAACCATTGCCTGAAATTTTTCTTAACTATCGCATATCATTTCTTTTCTTCCCACACCATTATGAAAACCCATGGGCATACTTATCTTGTCTGGCTTGTTCATCATTTTATCCCTAGAAGAGCTATTCAAAGTCCACAGTCAGCATTGAAATCACTGAGTGAACGAGTGACTGACTTTAATGTCACAGATATGTTTCAGAAAGTGTGATCAACTTAGGGTGACCATAAACCCCAGTTTATCTGGGATAGTCTTATTTACACATGCTGTCCCCGGTTTAATCATTTAATTACTACGAAAAGCATCACTTCTTCTTTTCTGGTTATTGCTATAGATTAACTTATACACTGGAATTGTTGAACTTGAGGCATTCTCTGTTCTCTCTCTTACCTTCATGAGAATATTAGGCTTTTCTAAGGGTCTAGCTCACTGGTAACAAGGGAGGAGTGTGACTTCTAATACTTGTATGATATACGAATACTATGTTTTTGAACAATTATATATTATAAAATGCTACGAATTTTCTAAATTTTTCTACTATTGTTTTTGTAGTTTGTAATGCTTTTATTTTTTTTATTTTTTTACTCTTTTTTATTTATTTTTTTATTTTTTAATTACTTTATTGTTGTTCAAGTACAGTTATTTGCATCCTCTCCCTCCCCTCCCCCCTCCCCCCAGCCCCCACCTCCCCCCAG